>CABHPR010143728.1:33537-49396 GCA_902168415.1 Peromyscus melanophrys | reverse complement strand
TGTGTGTGTGTGTGTGTGTGTGTGTGTGTGTGTGTGTGTGTGTGTGTGTGTGTGTGTGTACAGAATTCTATCTATAGTAATTCATTGAAGACACTGGTCTTCCCTTATTCATCCCTTTCTGGGCATTTTCAATTGCCTGCTTTCCTTTGCTTCTGGACAATTTGTGTTCCCTCTTCTTCACAAACTGCCCCCATTTTTGTAAAGGATCACATTGGGAACACAGGGTTGTTGTTGTTTTGTTTTGTTTTCAGAAAATCTGGACCATTGTGGAGGCAGAGAGAACGAACAGGGATGATAGATGCATAGAGTGACACGTGGGAGGTGTGTGTAGGCAAATGTTCAAAATTAAAAGTAAAAAATGAAGAAACCACGGGCAAAAAGGAGGACCCGACCTTGGGAGGCGATGGGAATAAAGAGCAGTGAACTGAAGACCAGAGGCGGTCGGCATGCTTTACTATGTGCTTCCTGTATAGAAAGTCTGCAGCTATTAAACAACTTAAAGATTTCTCTAACAAGTATTACAAGCTATAAAGGCATTGTAAGTGGCTTTCATGATTAAGGACTGAAAGGCCATGTTACTCAAGGAGAAATACCAATGTGAAAACAAAGGCATCTCTGCATCGCTGTGGTCCACTCTTAGAATACATAGAGGATGTAGGATGGAGGGTTATTGTACTGGATCTAGTGAAAAGCACTTCACATTTACAGCAGAAATTTCCATTTGGGGAATTTAACAGATACCAGTGACACCACACCAGTGAAATTATGGAAATTTTCAGATTATTTTTATAGGAGCATTTTTGTTGCTACAATTATTTTCTTAGAGCTAGCAAAAAACAAAAATGGAAATGTTCCAGGCACACATTTTGATGCTTTCCCTACAGCGACAAACATGCAAGAGGCTTGAAAACTCAAAGAAACGAGCACCAGTGAAACATGAGGTACCACTGGCCGTGTTTGTGAGCTCACGAATTTTTCTTAAATTGTATATCTAAATTCCCAAGCCCTTTCGCCCACCATTCACAGCACACGCTTTCCCCATCAGTAAACATATAATTTAGGAAACAATACTACAATTTCTATAAATTTTAAGCTACATTAAACTTCCCTTCACTAATGTAAGGAAGAAAAACACTTGCCTAGAATTTCATTGATTTAGGAAATTATATACCTCTAATGTTGCTTAAAATTCTTTTTGCAGAGTCAAAAATGTTGACATTAAGGAATTTCTAATAGGCTGAAAGCACACTTCATAAGGAAAATTGATAATCAAAATACATATCCCCATCACTCCTAAATTTATCTCAATTCCTAGCAAGAATTCTTCAAATATTGTCCTTGATTATACAAAAAGTTATAGTTGGGTTTTCCTTCACCAAGAATTCTTCCAGTTGCAGGAACATCCTGGCAAAAGCCATCATTTAGAATATGTAGAGTTTCAGGATTGATCACCATTAGCTAAAGTCAACTCGAAGTCCTAAGAAGCACAGGAAGTAAGGGACCAGGGCACGCCCTCTGGTCCTGTCTGAGGGAGGCTCTCTCGGTCCATGTGCAGACCCACCCACGTGCACAGTCACTGCCCCTTTGTTCTGGTGTGTTCTGTGCTACACAGTCACCCGGCACTTGGTCAAATCCACGCTTTCTTCTTTTTGAATGATGCTGGTGCTCTTTTTTGTTTACTTTAATGGATGTCTGCAAAGGGACTTTCTGGACTTTGAGGAAGTTGATCACATGAGCCTCAGATCTGTTATGCTTTGAAAAGTACGGTGCTCCTACGTTTTGTTTTATATTTACAGTAGCAGGAATTGAATCCTGAAGGCAGGTCACACTCGGGCTTTCTATGATCTCAGCTCTTTATCCTCTAATGTGAATGGTGCCATACTATCATCTAGGAAAGCTTTATTTTGTGGGTAGGAATAATAAAACCATTTCACTTTTGCCAAGGTATATGTTGCTGTTCTGTATGTAAGGAAGCATTAACTATGAACATTACCAGCAGAAGTCCAAGAGTTCACCTTCCCATGAGCTTTAGAGTTCATACCCTAAAGTTCACTCTCTCAGTATGCTTATTTTTTTCCTGCTTGGGTGTTGTCCCATTTCACCTTGTATTAATTATGGAGATCCTTCAAAATCACTAGGTTTACAACTGAACTATCAATCAAAAATATTTTAAATAATGAATAAGAAATGTTTGTCTCCAGATTCTTAAATCAATGTTCTTTCCCTCTATGAATTTCTACCTGCCTTGAAACTTAAATTTAAATTGAGGGACATACTTGTTGAGGAAAGCAGCAATCCATTTGCATTGTCATCCATTATTATTCAAAGTATTTTCCAAAGAAAAATATTTAAGAGAATGAGCTAGTTATATGATTGGTTCTAGTTCATAAAGCAGCCTCTTCTGATGGCGGTGACTTAGAAGTGGCAGTCCTTAATTCTCTTCTGTTAGTAAGCTGTGAGGTCACCCTACATCAGGCGAATCACCTTCTCCACTCTGACCAGCTGTGAGGATACACCTAACAACCATGAGCAAGTGGCTTGCTAAGTGAGAGACCCTAACTTAAGATATTGCTAATGAATTTGTTCCTGTTTTTCTTGTGCCGTCTCTATCATTTAACCGCAATTGAATATACTAATAAGAGCTGGGCAGCCGTTACCACAGAGGGAGCTGTGAGTTAACACTGCCTGGCATCAACAGCTTCTGTTGTGATGACAGAGGTCCGACACTCAGCAAGTGGTAACATTTACAGATCAATAAGAGAGTAAAGGTTCACACCAGCCATCAGCGAGCATCTCTAAGAGAAATGCAGGGAAAATCAGGCAAGGGTGAAGAGGAAGCAGATCAAATTGTAAATAGGTGTGTGGCTAAAAATGAGTCAATCCTTATTTTAAGGGAGGAAATAAAAACAAAATGGTGACACGTGACTCTTATTTGGTCTTAGGGTTTTTACTCTTTTCATATTATTTTAAAGATATTTAATAAGAAAAATTAAATGTAAAGAACAATCGTCAGAGAGTACTGACCTTCAGAAACAATTGTAAACATCTACGATTGTTTTCTGGCCCCAGCAAGAACAAATTTGTGCTCTCACAAGTGTCCCTTGTGTAGGTAGGCTCTAAACGGGGCTTAGCATACGTTTAGCTGTGGTTACTTTTTGGTGTTGGTGATGAATCCTAGCTTGGCATTTCTATAGTTTTCATATGGTGCAAACTAGCCTGGAGAAGCCATTTGCAACATTTATTCAAAATTATTGACTACATTAGCGTTCGCTTCACAGAAAGATTTGTTTTGTTTTGAAAAATGTGTTCTTACTCCTGTACAAACTCACATAGATCTTCATGTGTGTTACAACCCCACTGTGTTTTTCTGAGCTCTATCAATATGGAGAAGTATGTGAACATTTTCTGTACTAAGTAGCATGGACTCTTTCATGATGAAGGTGCAGTGGGTTTTATCCATATGTTGCATTGTATTAATTCGTAATAGCCAATCTTTGTATTTCATTATATGTGTGTTATATGTGTTTGCACTGTGCATGAAAGTGCATGCACATGTGTGTGGAACATGGGGTCAATACTGATGGTCTTCATTAGTTACTCTCTACCTTATTTTTTGAGACAAGATCTCTCATTGAACCGGGAGCTTCCCTATTGGCTAGATAGATGGGTCAGAGAGCTCCACAGACTGCCTATCTCCAGCCAGCTCAGCACTTGAATTATAGACGTACTCTACATCCAGATCTCTATATGAACTCAGGTCCTCAAGCTTGCACAACAAGTTTACTGACTGAGCCCTTTGTGTCCTTCATAAGTTATTCTTTGGAGAGGTGAGGAGGAAAGATGAAGGAAAAAGAGAGTCATATAAAAATAGATTAAATTAATGTGTTCGCCATTAAAACAGAAGCTCATTATATATATAAAATGATATATATCATTATAATATATAAACAAAATATGCATATTTGATTTCTTTATCTCATGTCACTAAACACAAACAATACTATATTTTCTATAGTGAGTGTTCTATATAGCTCCTGCAAGGGAACTTCAGCAGCACTTAAGTGTTTGAAGCAGGAATATTTCATCCAGTTGTGCCATAAACTGCTGGCAAATTTAACAATTTCCTTTAGTCAGTAGAAGAGAGCTTTTGAATGTAGGTTACCAAGGATAAATGTAATCTACCTAATTATCCACAAATTACTGCAGCAAAATTTTGCCAGAGAATGATTTATTCTGAAGTTATGCTAGGAAAGTGAGAGCTGATTCTCAGGGAAAACTGTGTCCAATTCCAATGGCCATGCTTACATTTTCTAGGTAGGCAGCAATATTGAAAATGTGGAATCAGAATGTGGCTTACTTAAATCTTTTAAATAGAGTTAGTTCTTCCATTACAAATACCTACTGTGTGCCTCAGCCAGGGGGCTGATTGTATTAGAGAACTTTTTTCTGCTAACTGGGTTTGTGCTATTTCAATCTTTCAAACACAGACATTGTGAGCTGTAAGCCTGATTCCTAGTGGTTTCATCCCTAACCCCTAAATCTTAGCTGATATGTAGTTAAATGTAATAATTTTCATGTAGGCTCCCTAATTCCAAACAAAAAAGTCTGTTCTGTGAGATGGGCCCTTGGACCTTAGAGCATGTTTCCATCATGGAAATGCCATAGATAAAGGCATGCCACTAAACAAACTCATTGACCCCCTTCAAAGAATGTAAGCACCACATGGAAAAACGAGAGCAAATGGACTCATGACTTGGCGCAGAAGATGCCAGGAATATATCCACTCCAATCCCATCCTTAGAACCATGTGTTGTGGATATCGCTCTATATGCTGTGAATGTGATGCTCTGATTGGTTAATAAATAAAATGCTGATTGGCCAGTAGCCAGGCAGGAGGTATAGGCAAGCAGAGAAGAGAATGCTGGGAAGAGTCAGGAGTCGCCAGCCAGACACAGAGGAAGCAAGATGTAAAAGTACCAGTAAGCCACAAGCCATGTGGCAACTTACAGATTAATAGAAATGGGTTAATTTAAGATATAAGAACTAGATAGCAAGAAGTCTGCCACAGCCATATAGTTTATAAGTATTATAAGTCTCTGTGTGTTTACTTGGGGCTGAGCGGCTGCAGGAGCCAGGTGGACACAGGAAAACTCCGGCTATACATATGCCTCATCATGGCAAGGGCAAGGGGCTTTAAAAAGTAAAGAGTACATGAACTCTCAACAATGTCATGAAGCCATAGAATGTTGACATAAGAAGGGGACTTGGAGATGATTGCACAGTGTAGAAGCTGAAAGCACAAAGAGGCAAATGTTCCCTAAATCATCAGTGTCGATTCTCCCCCCCTCCCCCACCGCTGCGTAGTCGTGGCCATTTCAAAGACAGCAGCGACGAAAAGATAAAACAGTGATGTTTATGAGTTTAAATTGTTCTCAAGGAAAAGCAGGTCTTGGACTTGTCCTCTGGAAGTCCTAGGTAAAAAACTGGACTCCTGACTGTTGGCTTTTCCTGTTAAGGAATGTGCTAAGGAGGGAATTCCTGACTTGATGTAGTAATGGGCACTCAGTGTAAGTTATATGTGTACTGCATGCTTTGGTGAACTTTTTAATTAATTGAGCTTGTATCACATTAGAGCCCTCCAAACTTCTGTGTAGGGGAATAAATACAGTGACAAAGAACCCCAAGAGTTCACTGTGTGTTTCAGGTACACCAGAGACAAGAGGAATTATTTTGTCTATAAGTACTAATTGTAAAAAATGAATGCTAAGAATTTATTCCCCGGGTTTCAAGTATGAATCGTCATTGAGTTGACTAAGCAGCTCCAAGTACCTAGATTGACATGCATTGACACAACGGTGGTTAAATCAACCTTTCCACAGCCTAGCTTTCCCCTAGACTAAATAAATGCTAGGAAAGAGGTGCGTCTATTTAATCACTTGAAATAATCGATTGCTCTGGCACTCACTCATTAGTATGTGCTCACCCAGCATGTACAAGGCCCTGGTACTGAATAAGCAGCAAAAGTGGACACCTCTTATATCACCGTCTTCTTAAGTTTCCGTGGTTCAAATCGTCCAGCATAAAATTAAATGGTATAATGTAATATCATATCCCCTTATGAATTAATGGCAGAACCAAAATCGTCGGGCGTTCCCCACTTCTTGCTGTAGATTATGTGAAGTAGTATTGGTTATAAACTTGGTGCACCAAGTTATTGGAGTTACTGGAGTGAATACAGCTAAATTAAATTGCCTTTATGAATCGCTTTGAAGTTCTTAAGTAGAGGGACCTGTGGATAACTTAGACTCCAATAACGTCATGGGCACAACACAGGTTTTTGTCTCTGATGCCTATAGTATTACAGAATTTATATCAGTATAGAAAGGTAATTAAAAAAGATGCATGGGAAATTTTTCTACGCTGGACCTAAAAGTAGGAAATGCTTCATAAGGAAAATCATCTCATCCCTGCTTGTCAGAAGGCTTGGTTTTTCCTACAAAAACGGTGTTGGTGACATATTTAAGAACACCTGAGTTCTATTTCTAATTGCCAAGAGAGTTCAGCCTAAATTTAAACAATGAGGAAAAAAGTAGATTGTAAACCGAAAAATGTCATTTGTCGGTGTTTTAATCCATTACCAGAGGTGGGAACGAGGAATAATAATCCAGTCTGTTCTGTGTTTTAGTCGCCGTTACCAGGGCTTCCCGTTTCAGGCACACACAAATAAAGCTGTGCGGGATGCAGCCCTAATGACTTTAGTGACTAAACTCAAGTTAAAGCCGCATGGGAGGCCTCAGGACAGGGTCAGACGGACCTGAGGATACTGCTGTGTGGCAAGCGTCATCCGTGGGTGGGGGTGCTCCAGCTCCTCCCTACAGTGAGAAGCAGTGTAAGATCCACACTCATTGTCTGTATCACCCAGTGAGATCAGGGTGGGAACATCTCTCTCCTCTGTCTTACTATCAAAAAGGGAACACTCCAATATTTCCTCTTTTCTGTTTCTCCATGCTTTCTTAGAGGGCAGAGATGTTACTGGAGTGCAAATAGCTCAGGAGTAATTCCTTTAAAAGGTTAAAGAGCTCAGGTGAGGACAATAACATCTCTCTCTCTCCCCATCCCTTCCTTTCTCTCTCCCTCCCTTCATCTGTCCCTCTCTCCTGTCCCCTCTGTTCCTCTGCTTCAGTCTCGCTCCCTCCTCCTCCCCTTCACTCATTTCTTCTCTCTTTCCTCTCTCTTATGTGCCCTTTTATCTTTTTTCAGACTTTCATCATCTCCTCCATTTACCAAGGTGGGGGAGGGGTCCCTGGAGAGGAAAAGAGAAAACAGTTTCTTCTGGGGAAGCAAAATGTCCGTACCTGAGTGTGACCACAGAATATCACCTTCCTCCTTGTTGAATCTGTTGCCTCAGCTAGCCTTGCACACAACTTCCTTAAGTCTGGATCAGTCCATGTGTCCAGGCTAAGCACATGTTCAGCTTTCAACTAAAAGAGCTAAAGTGGGCGAGGGGTGATTTCTGGTACCTCTTGTCTGCAAATGCATTTTCAAATCTGTCAAGACACAGTCTCTATTTCTAATTAAATTTGCTAAGAGGTATTTTTACAATGTTTTTAGATTATAAACTCCCTTAATCTTAAACAGAAACTGTGGATGTTTCTGAGTAGGTCTGATGATCTAGCGAGGTAGGCAGCCTGTTTTGGTTACTGTTTTCATTCACAGACACTTGGGCGTTCCTTTTAGCATGATTGAAGAATTTTAAAGTAGGCATTTTTAATATTTTCTGCCTTCTTAATTATTACTTGTTTAGTGCAGCACTGTTAGCACAGGGATTATGAGTTAATAAAAATGTCACAGTATTAGTGTATAAAACACTATATAATTTTCCCCAGGTAATGATTAATGGCATAAGGCTATATTAACAATACTCTTAGTGTATTGCTCCTAAATGTATTTGATTCCTGTGTTCAGTAATTTATCCTGAAATTCAATAAGGAAGTATAAACAATTTAATCCAACCACAGATATTTTCCAATGGTTTATATTATGTTGATAGACCAAATATTCTACCTAAAAATCAATGTGAAAGTTTTAAACAGTCTCCATATTTGCCAGAGTGACCTTACTGAGATTCATATTTCATCACACTGATCATCACACAGCTGAAAAATAAAATTAATAAGCCATTAAGTCTTTATTACATAATAGTTTTTGTTCACATAGATAAATGGGTTTCTTTTTCTTTCTTTTTAAATGATGTCTCTCTGGCTTTGTTCCGTGGCTATGGCAGGCTGTTAGTATGTATCTTTATACCATCAGAATGAATGAGAGATATCTGTATAAATTATTGATTCACTTGAGCCTACCTCAGTAATTCAGAGCTGAAAACTCTGGCAGCTTATCTGATAAAATGCTATAACCAGCAGACTGAAGTTACCTACCACAGCAACAATCGCCAGCCGGGAGGTCAAACGCCCTTTTACCTTTAGACCTGAACACCTGCAAATTGAGCTGTATCCCATTCAGAATTTTAAGAACAGGTCCATTGTCACAGGAAGTAGAGTTTGTTTCTTGGAGAAAATTATGCCAGTTCTGGTTCTGAATGAAAGACAAGGCTTTTATTACTCAAGGGATATTAGGGCTGACTGCTTTTTTGAGAAAACAAATTTGCTGTAACTTTATCTGTAATTTAGTCCTGAATGGGTGCAAATAGACAACACATTGTATGGAGCAGAAAGAAGAAAATAGGGGTTTGTTAAAGCTCTACAGGGCCTGTGTAACCATTATATTTCCAAGGGAAGTCTTATCAGGATATTTTGGTTACAGCTTTAGCACCAAACACCTGTTTCGAATTTTAGCTTCTAATAACATTGGAAAGTGAGGGGGTGACTAAAATTTTAGATTATAAAACACAAATCTTTTTTTAAAATTATTGTATAGAATTTAGACTGTCCCTATTCAAAAACTATAGAAATAGGCATTCCTCATGAGACTGAGCCCTGGACACAGACCCACTTGGAGTGTACAGGTTTCTTTACATATGTAAGAAAATCAAGTTCATAGCTTTATATTCTTCTCAATTGAAGAGTAAATTGTACACACTGTTCACAAGAATCTGGTTTGGTCTTGTCAGGGTTAAGATCATATATTACTGGGTGTCACTCATTCCTCAAGTTGGTGACCCAGTCGTTAGTCAGTAAGCTCAATAGCTGTCATAAAGATACTGAATTTTATACATTTACAGTTGACTGTGGACATCAGATGAAACTAGGTAATCAAACATTTTGAGCTTGTTCTAAACTCCAACCTAGTCAATTAGCACATTTTCTGTTAAAAAAGTAGCTCATAGTTTCTATAATTGAATAGTTACTCAGTTTTTTCATTCATCAACCTTATTTTCAGTTCTTTTTAGTGTCCACACAGGAATATATCAAAGCACATTCATAAGCCTTCCCTCAAACAAAGTTCATGACTCCTCCCAAAACAAATTTGGAAAAGCATTACGAATTCATTACTTAATTGTTCTTATTACGTTTATAAGTAGCTCTCTGGCTCACTCTTTTCTGTTTGTTATACAGTGTTTATACGAGGTGGTAGGAAGTAAAATCCTATGAATAGACCCCTGTGCAGTCCATGAAATTTGTCTCTAGCGTGCACCTGCCTCTCTGCCATTCAGCATACTCCTGTTCTTCCAGCTCCCCACTGGATGCCCATCATATTGGTCTGTTGTCTGCATTGTCCTCTCTACCTCTAATTGTATCTGCCACATGTCACTGAAACTTACTTGTGTCTAATATCAACACGTTAGACTTTCCCTTTATAATGCTCAAGGTGTCATCAAGATAACCTGATGTTCAAATCTGTTGTCTAAGGGCAGGAGTGTGATCATCCTTAAGTACACAACCAACGTTTATCATTGACCTTGTAGGTAATGTACATCTGATTTTCTCAGACTCTGAGTCATTTTTATAAAGGTGTAAAAATCTATAATGAAATATTAGAGAGCAGACAAAGTCATGGAGTAGCCTTCAGACAACACCAGGTAGGACCTTTCTGGTCCTAGATACTCTCAGCATTATCCATCTTGGTGGGAATTATACCTCTTCTTTCATTTAGAAAATGATTAATATGAAGAAATGATTAACATGAAATAACAGGGAAATGAATTCATCATAAAGATGAAAGGCCGTGTTGTGCTGTTCTCTGTGTAATGCAAACAAAGCCAAAAGAGCTACCCTACAGAAGTGGCTTGATCCATACTTAGATGCTGGCACTGGGCCTTTTCTGCATAGGAAGGCCCACAGCAGCAAACTTCAGCCGTCAGAATAATACATGAAGAGAGGAGGAAGCATCTAACCCATGCTAACCTTTCCACTGTGCTTTTTGCTCTGGAACGCAGTAGAGTGCTTTCTCAATGCACCAACCTTGCAGACCAAGTCTTTACAATTTAGATTTGTAGGTCTGGATTTGATGTAAAAATAACAATTATTTCAAGGATGACTGATTACATATGGTTTTTCTATCCCAACTCCCCATGTTCACCTTTATAACATTTTTTCAAAAAGCAATATGGTTTAAAAATCATTTTAAGTTGCCTAATATAAATGACAAAAATCAAATATTGGATTCACAAACAATAGCCTTTTGTGACAAGTGATCTATCTCTTTATATTATTGAAGCTTTCTGAACCAGATTGTTTTTCATAATTGATAATTTGTGAGTCATATATTTATTATCTGTCCTTTTATGGCTTTGAAAATAGTGAATGAAGCCAAAGATCACTGTGCTTTTCTAACAGAGTTACAGTAGTACGGTTTATTGGCTGCATTTTCTAAGAGCATGTTGCTGGTAAGCTTTACAGACAATATAAGAGAAAGATAAAACTAGTGCATGCTGCAGAGAGCTGTGACAGACCTAAATTTCATGTTGATAACATGGATTTAGTTTTAGAAGTTATTTTTTGTAGCATGAAAAATCAAAATACAACAAATAAAACAGTATCAAGTAGACTTCTGTGAGCTGAGAAAAATAGTTTTGTTACATATACAGGCAATTTTCCCAGACACAGTCCACATTTGAACAACACACGGCATAGCAGGCTACCTTGTTATCAGCATTACAATATTAACAGAATAATGTTCAGTGATCAATAATTTTACTTGATTTTGATAGCCTTTGGTTACAACCTATCAATTATAATATAATTTTTTATTCAGGTTTATATTTATTATTATATTTGTTCAGGCTTTCTTGTTTGTAAAGCCTCCTAAATTGTGATAAGAATACCAATGCCTTTTACTTGTGTTATGGGAGAAGTAAAGCTCCACACATTCATTTATAAGAGCCAGGTAAATAATAAGAGGGTCTTAAAAATCTAGCTTGCCTAAGAGAGCAATATTAAAAAACTTTAAAAACTTTTAATTAATAATTCTTTCACGTATCCTGAATAATCTCAGTAATCTACTCTCAGTTGTACAGACTGAACACAGTATGAATCAGTTGCAGAAGTAACAATCTAATTTAGAGATCTATTTAAAAAGAAAAGTATTTTTAGATGCATTAAATATTCATTTCCTAGAAAACTTGTTATGAATCTGCTTTTGAAAATTATGACTCTGTCCTAGGTTTTATAAAATTTCTCTTGAACAATGTAATTATAGAGACCCATTTCTAATAAAAAGATTGGCTATTTAATTAAAATAAAATTGAGATCATTTAATCATTTCATAATTATATTATACGTTATGATTACATACAATTAAACACTATATATGCAACATTTGCTCTTTAGGAAGTCTGATAGGCGGTGGGCTGCTGCAGATTAACCCCTTCATCGCTTGTACTTTTGTTGATTCTATCACATGAATTCCTCCATCTACCTCTTGAAATTCGTGCTTCAGAAAAGGAAATGCTGACCACCACACAGCTGTCTGCAAACCAGGACAAACCAGTACTTACTTTCTAGTAAATTTGTTTATTTGTTTGAGCCCTTACGATTATTACTTGTGAATGTTTCAAAGATATATTATACTTAGCATTGAATCATTCAAAACAAGATCAAGTGTTCACTTTGTACTTTTCTTTTTTTATGCAACCTGCATATGCTCTGAATTGTGTTTGAAATTAAGGTTATGTGGAACTTCCTCATAGATAAATAGCAGCACTACAGATCCTTACGCGTATCTTAGTTATGTTGACAATGTTATTTGGCATCTCTAGCATGATGCAGGAGGGTTCACTCTACCTTTCGGATGTTTCCTTGGCCTTATTTATAAAACGTGGAGTGACATCAGAGTATGTTTATTTGTACATATGGGATGACAGATTGTTGATGTGTTTTTACCATAATATATTATTCAGTTTTGAAATAGACTCGAAATTCTTTAAAATTGAAAGGAAATACATTTCTAATAATCTGATGAATAGATCTGTATTTCAAAACCATTCTCTGTATTTCAAAAAATGTGGCATGTCATACAAATTACTGAAAATGCAGTGTTAATTTGATACGTTTCCAGATATCAGATTTTTTATTGTTAAACAAATGACCATCTGAGCTTCATAACCGAAGTATTTGGCAGTTTCCTAAAGAAGAAATTCAGCTTAGAAATAAAAACTGAACTATTCTAAATATTTTGTATGACATATCGCACATGTTTGAGTGAGTCTATTTGAAAATCTTTACGGCATCAGGCATTGTTTGATGTGAACTGTCCTTTCTCCTTAGTACAGCTGCCTCGTGAGGTTGCCTCAAACCATGGGAACGATGTGAACATTCCACTGAAAATGAGATTATTACTATGGATTCTCTATGGAATCCATATAAGTAATAAATACAGATTGAGAGTGTTAGAGTACATTATTGAGAGAGAATATTTTCTCTACTAGAAAAGCAATTTACGTTTTTCTGAAGATAAACCTCCATAAGAAATGGGAGCAATGTAAAACCCTAAGACTCTATTGTAGTTTTAAGTCAGAAAGTACCTTACAAACCCAGTGTGGGTTATGAAACCTTTATACACCCCTGAGCCTTTCTTCTGCCAGCAAATAATTTTGATACTGTTATACTAAATTGTTCCCCCCACCCCAACCTCCAGATTGTCTTAGATGCCATTCTACAGTATGGCCTGTAGGGAGCAGTCTTGCACCACGGAAAGCTCTCCAGTGACTAGTTCAACAGGAAAAACTTGCTCCATTACAGATCTGTTAAACACAGGCAGAGCTATTTCCATAAATTCCAGACTTTGATGATGGTCTGTAGTCTTAAAAACTGTGGCCTAGAGATTTAGTGTGCAGTTGTTTGGCCTTGAAGTTCAGAACCTTATGAGAAAATCTTACAAGTTTTATTTTGCATCATGCCGCAAGGGTGTTTGCAGACAGCAGAGTGGCTGGCAGCATAACCTGGGATCTTGTGAATCGAGATGTCCTTCAGATGGAAAGAAATCAACAGGTCTTCCAAGTACTCGGAAGAGTAAATGACAGGAGTGGCCCTGAGGCCAGGCACTCCTTCCCATCCAGGGACCGGATGCTGCACCCTCTCACTGCCATGGAGGGTTAGATCTGCTTCACCTCAGTTCTCTAAAGAATAATTGAAAGATAAAAGGACTTGCAGTAGCATCCTTCTAGTTATTTTAAAATAACTACTACAAAGTACAATTACATATGCCATATAAGGTACATACATTTGTAAGGATACGTAATTAAGTACATATGTGTAAGAATATGTGTAAGATATATATGCAATGAAGGTAATTTCCTTCTCTTTGAAGCAGTATTTGGGAATAATTGAAAGCAGTATATTAATTCAAGCAATGCAGAGCATGTGTTCTGTATCAAATTGTACCTCTATTCCTAATTCATGAGTTGAAAACAGTACATGACGTTTTTAGAATTGTAGCTTTTGATTTATTTCAGAATAATAACCTTTCAGAGAGGGCTCTGTGCCAATACTGGAAACACTTTGGCTCTTTCTTGCTGTATTGGCTGTGTGTCCACTACGTTAACAGTTTCTGTTCTAAATTGGGATTCCAAATTGACATGATCTGACCATGTGGAGCAGAGATGGAGGTAGGCTTCAGAGAACAAGAGACATGCGAGCCGAGTCTGACAATGTAAGTAGGAGTTTGATGCTTAATGAGGGCAAGGAAGAACACTTCAGGTGGAAAGGCTAACAGTGTGCGTCTATTAACAACACCAGAAAATATTTCCTTAGCTCTCAAAATTGTAATTATCACTTCCAGAATATTTTTGTTCCATTTTACTGCTACTAAGCTGTTTATTAAGAAAGTGCTAATAACAGTTTTATATTTCATGCCTTTTGAGGGGGAATTGATTTTCTGTGCACAAAATTCTTACCAAATAAGTGTGCTTCATACCCATCAATGTCTAGTTCCATGAATTTTTAAAAATCAAATTCCAAAAGCATAAACATCCATTTCTGTTTTGCTCCCAAAGGTACCTGTTGATTCCAGGGAGTGAAGCTTTGTTGCATTTTTCAATGATTGTATTTTTGAATAGGGAAATTGTTGTTAAGTGGAGAGGAACAGACCTTTGCTTATGAACTGTGTGGTAAGGTTTTCAGTTTCAGCTGTTAGGCAGCAGAGCAGTCTGTGGTTCTGATTTCCTAGAACTTATCCTATATTTCTAGAAGCTGTGTTGCATTAGTTGCCATCTTAGTTGATAAAACTGCAACCTCTTTTTTGAAGCAAGAAATTCAGGCAGGCACAACAAATACCTCATGATGCTGAGACTGCATCCGAACCCTTCGTGCTCCTGTTGGAACATGCCTGCCAGAGTCACAGAGTGCAGCTTCAGGAACAAAAGAACTTCCTGCCTGTGATGGGGACCTCTGAATCCATGGGTCAGTGCTACCTGTCTGTGATGGGGACCTCTGAACCCATGGTCAGTGCTACCTGTCTGTGATGGGGACCTCTGAACTCATGGGTTAGTGCTTCCTGTCTGTGATGGGGACCTCTGAACCCATGATCAGTGCTACCTGTCTGTGATGGGGACCTCTGAACCCACGGGTCAGTGCTTCCTGTCTGTGATGGGGACCTCTGAACCCACGGGTGAGTGCTACCTGTCTGTGATGGGGACCTCTGAACCCACAGGTCAGTGCTACCTGTCTGTGATGGGGACCTCTGAACTCATGGGTTAGTGCTTCCTGTCTGTGATGGGGACCTCTGAACCCACAGGTCAGTGCTACCTGTCTGTGATGGGGACCTCTGAACCCACAGGTCAGTGCTACCTGTCTGTGATGGGGACCTCTGAACTCATGGGTTAGTGCTACCTGTCTGTGATGGGGACCTCTGAACCCACAGGTCAGTGCTACCTGTCTGTGATGGGGACCTCTGAACCCACAGGTCAGTGCTACCTGTCTGTGATAGAGACCTCTGAACCCATGGTCAGTGCTACCTGTCTGTGATGGGGACCTCTGAACTCATGGGTTAGTGCTATGAGAACTGCAGCTGATTGAAGGAAACAGTCACCTCCTCAGTGGTTAATAAAGATGACATTTCTCACACAGAGAATCCCAGGGCTGTGGAGAAGGGGAAGACTTGAACAGAAAGTAGACAAGCTTCTTTTCTTGAATATACACTTTAGATATTACAAGATTATTTTCCCCAGGTTTCTGGCTGGGAGATTTGCTGACCTACTTTTTTTTTTTTTTAAGTATAGTTGATTTTCATATTGGTTAAAAATGGATTCAGGTGCCGGGCGTTGGTGGCGCACGCCTTTAATCCCAGCACTCGGGAGGCAGAGCCAGGCGGATCTTTGTGAGTTCGAGGCCAGCCTGGTCTCCCAAGCGAGTTCCAGGAAAGGCGCAAAGCTACACAGAGAAACCCTATCTCGAAAAACCAAAAA
>CABHPR010143728.1:0-33437 GCA_902168415.1 Peromyscus melanophrys | reverse complement strand
TTCGAGGCCAGCCTGGTCTCCCAAGCGAGTTCCAGGAAAGGCGCAAAGCTACACAGAGAAACCCTGTCTCGAAAAACCAAAAAAAAAAAAAAAAAAAAAAAAAAAAAAAAAAAAATGGATTCAGGCATAGTTGTAAATATTCTTTTAGTGTGCTCTTTTTCAACTATGAAGGGTCTTCCTACTTGCCGCAAATATAGACAGATCCCCTAACATGTCTTCCCTCCACCCTCTTGCCTACCCTCCCCAAACCAAGGCTTATAATAAGATACCACAGTGAATGGCCCATGGTTTCCAGAGACCAGTCTTGTATGAGGCAAACAAAGCTGAAGTTGCAGATGTATTGAAAGGCGAGAAGCAGATGCTTGAGGAGGTGTTTGCAGTCTTTTGTCAGGGGCTTGGTTCTCATGGTACTAGATGATTACAGGAGCCTCAGACCTTTGCTGTTACAGCCACATCGGGGCATCAACACACCAGGGACTGACCCAGAGGGATGATGAACTTGACCTCCTGGGCATGATAATTCCCCCCTCTCTAATTTACTCCAGATCAACATATGTGCACAAATACACATATTGCTACCTCTTAATGGTGGTCAATAAAGGTTTTTTTCTTTACCTCTAGAAATCCCTTCATGTGTGTCAAACATGGCAAAAAGCAGAGAATCTATCTTTGTTTTCTGTCCAGTCCTGATATCCTGTATCCAGAGGAATACCAAGGATATATCTCTGGAACTGAGGAGAACGTTAAGAGTTTGGCCTTTATTTCTTCATTGTCTCTGGATATGGGAAATTATTAGAATAGAAATTAAAGTACAGAAAAAGATCTAGAGCTGGCACCTCATAGGAAAATCAACTTTATCTTATAAAAGCTAAAATAAAAGGTGGAGTTGGCTTTAGAAAAATGGGCAATGCTTTGCTGATTATTAAGATCATCAAAGGCCATCTAATGGGCCAGTACACAAAACTTTGGATAAGTTTGTAGAGCAGTGCTCATCAGCCTTTGCTGTGTATCACTCAAGCCAGGCTGACTCTGTAGCTAAAGTGCCTTTACCAGGTGAGGTTGATGCCCCAGGGAAGGACATAGAGTACTAAGATGGTGATCTAACATATGTCTCAAACTCTAGTGTATTTTGCAATTGTGTGGAAGGTTCTTAAAATCCAGAAATCTGGGCTTTGCTGCTCAGTTCTTTGTGGTATTAACAAAAGACCAGAACTTAAGTATTTGCACATCAAGCCATTTCACAAGTGGTACAACTTGTGCTTGTCTAGGGGCCACACTTTGAAAACAACTGGTCTCTTGTCATTTTCCCTACTACATATGAGTTAGACTTACCAAAGTTGCATTAGAAGAGCACACACGCACGCACGCACGCACTGGTTCTGCACCTCAATAATTCCTTCATGGGTCTTGGATAGGGCATTGGTGTAGCATGAATCTTAAAAGTTCTTATTAATAAAATCAAACCTGAGCCAGTTATTGGGGTGAACACTGGAAAATCAGAGAGACAGAATAAGCCACAGCTACCTCACCTCGCTGAATCCTCAGTTGGTCTTGTTTCCTCAGACTGGATGCCCCAGCCCTTATCCAGAATGGGTCTCAGCTGAACTGCTGCTAGAAGCCTGAAAGCTTAACCAGCCACCTGCTTCTCCAGGCCAAAGGCTTCTCCAGGCCAAAGGCCTCTAGTTTCTGGTCCTCACGCCTTATATACCTTTCTGCTTTCTACCGCCACTCCCTGGGATTAAGGCTTGCTTTCTGGGATTAAAGGTGTGGGTCACCACGCCTGGCCGTTTCCAATGTGGCCTTGAACTCACAGAGATCCAGAGGGATTTCTGTCTCTGGAATGCTAGGATTAAAGGCGTATGCTACCACTGCCTACCTCTATGTTTAATATTGTGGCTGTCCTGTTCTCTGACCCCAGATAAGTTTATTAGCATACACAATATTTTGGGGAACACAATACCACCACACATTGGCATGGAAAACAAAACCCCACACCCTTTTTTTATGTTCATGTGCATTGAGTCTAACAAGCCCAACTGGATTCCTTTCACAAAAGACATTTAAAAAGGAGAAGGAGCTAGGACTTCAAAAGATGGAAAGAGAACAGCAGTCAGTGTGGGGGAAGGGAAGAAAGGGAAGAATCCTTGTTTTTGCTCGTCATTATAAAGTGAAACCTGTGAGTGAAGGTGGTTCAGAAAGTGTTCTTATGACTGGCAGCTGGGGAGATGCCAGGACTTCAGTACAGCTGACATCCTGACACCCTTCAATTCATCTTCTTCTTCTGGTGTCTCCTGAATGCTTTTCTGCTACCTTAGACCCAGGCTAAGGAAGAGCAGGCTATTGGTGCCCAGGTTTTTAAGGCTCTCAGGGCAGATAAAGGTAGCTGTAGACATTAATCAATAAAAGGATAAACATGAAGTGTCACGTTCATTTTTGAAATTTTGTTGAAAATTTCAAGCTTTTTCTTATCTTTCCAATGCCTTCTTTAAGAATAGAAGCTAGCTCATCCAAGCCCTCACTAATGGCACTGTTGACAGAGAGCTGTCAAGACACAGAGTGAAGCTGATTATCAGAAAAGGATGATCTTGATTGTTCATAGTTCATCTTGGAATTTACTCTCTGTTCTATTTACAATAGACAGATCAGCTGCTCCCAGACAACCTTTCACATCTAATATTAGGCTCTGATTTTGCAAGAAAACAACTTTTGTTTCCATCTAATAAGTTAGTTGACTTGCTGTGTGCAGATGCTAAGGTCATACTGCCAATCCTCAGAACCCACACTCTCGTCTCTCCCAGTGTATAAAGTTCATGCCAATCTCTTGCTTGCACCAACCGGCACTTCTAAACTTCTGGTATGTTACATTTTAATGTTGAGTAATTTGCTGGAGTTCTTATTTTCTGTACAATCCAATGTAAAAATTACTTGAAGACCTACAAGTGGCTTCTAACCTTTTAATGATATCTAAGATAAAACTTATCTAATTGGGATCAATCTTGGGAGAAAGTCAAAAGCCTATTATCTAACCCAAACCCTCCATCTGGACCTTACCTCTCTACATGGAGTCCTTCCTTCATCCACCATCTATCTTACTTTCTAGACTAGAACTGGCAAACAAATGCCTACATCCCAACATTTCTGATGCCCTTTCTCATGGCATTATAGATAGATTACAGTATTGTGTTTGTGTATATATACCATGGTTCTTCTCAGCAAAGCAAATATTCACTACCCATCACTGAGAGATGAATCTATTTACTGTTCCCTTATTCTTTATGACTGTCTTCCTTCATGAGTTTGAATCTGAAAAGATTCAGAACAGCTTTCACTTGTGATTTGACTCAGGATGTGGTAGACAGCTTTTGTACACAGTAAGTGCTCAATGTCAATGCATTTTGTAAATTTTATTTCGTAGGGTAATATAAACATCAAAATATAATTCATATATTTTTCATATGGGATTATTAATTTGGTACTAGGATTGAAGCCAAGGCCTTGTGCATGCAAAACAAGCTCTGTAGAAATGAACTTATCCCTAGCAAACTTTTCCAACCTTCTTATTTTGAGATAATCTCTCTCCAAGTTGCCCAGTCTAACCTAGAACTTGCAACACTCTTGTTTCAGTCTTGCAAGAATCTGGGATTACAGGCATTTGCCATTAAGCCTCGCTCATTTATATAAATAAATAAACACCATGTCTATTAAAAGAAGTCCCTTCGATATTTTTTTTCTGTTATAATTTACTAAACTCAGGGAAAACAATTCCAACTCAAGATTTTCACAAAGTCTGCCTTGAAGGACTTTTTACTAATGATCTTTTTTTCTGGTGCTTCTGCCATGATCAAGTAATGAAAATACAAGTTTACTAAAAGCATCATTTAACTAGTTTGCTCTTCTATTATCTACTGTTGTGAATAGTTCTCATTCATAAAACAGCCTCCATAATGCTTACTTTTCCTAAACAGACTTATTCTGCCTTCATTCTTTGCAAAGATATATTAAGAGGAATTATATGCAGTCCTTTCTTCATTGGTGACCTCCCCTTAATGTTATTAATCAGAAAGATGAAATCAAGCGAGGCATGGACATGAAGACATGGTTGTTGTTTTTAGATGGTATGATCCATACACTAGCATTTCATGGAGAATTTGTTGTTTATAAATAAAATATGCCTTTCTTTGTACCACAGTTTATAGATCTTGTGTGAGTGTATGAATACTTGTGATATAAAAGGAAACACAATTAAGACACTTTAGCAGAATACTGGTGCTTTCTCAGTAAGTTTCCCTAATGTTCTCGGGGTTGGAGCTTGGCACCTTTTGATTTTGTAGCTATTTTTGCTCTTTTATTTTTTCTTCAATCCCTCACACACTCAGCACCAAAACCTGCCCTGATGCTTTTTAAGCACTGCAGCAACTAAATCAACCCTGAGTGGCAACCACTTCTAACAGCGTTGCGTTTGACTGTGTTAATTAGCTCCAGTAGATTATCCTCGGGTGTGTGGTGGGGTGTTGGTGGGAACTCTTCGATGGGCAGAGAGTCTGAGGATTTCATGTTTATTTTCATGTATTGAGGCAAATTCTCAGTATGTCTTCAAATTATCTCCTTGGGGGTGTTTTTCCTGAGCTAATCCTGACAGAATCTTCCTGTCAGATATGCCCATCATCAAGAACAGTAGAACGGTGCACATGCAGGAACCTCTGTGCTTGGGGCTGTATGCAAATTTAATGGCCAGTGCATTTCTGCTTCTCTTACATGGATGACAGACATTTTAACAATGTGTTCCACATTTCCCTCTGGGAATCCAGTTGGATTCCTATATGAATACGAGTGCATATATACGCCATTTGGAATTTATCTTTGAATATAGTACAGGGAACATATATGCATAAAAATGTGTTTATATATATACATATAAGCACATTTATTATAAGAAATGTGTATATTGGGATGCATGTGTGAAGACAGGAAAGAGCCAAGCAGCTCTTGATAGGAGATGTGTCTACATCCCAGGGAGACTAATCAGCTGCTGAAAAATAGATGGGGGGAAGAACTGATAAACAAATCTATACTGCATATAATTCCACAGCATTTTGTGGTGGGGGTTATGCCACTGTGAGATGATGAGTAGCAATGGCATAGAAAATAAGCATTGTTTTTCAGCTATTTCTAATGGGAAAAATACATCTCCTAAGAGCTTTCCAATCTAAGTGCCAATCTCTATGATTGACCGTCAATTTGTGACTGACATTATCATTTGCCATTATTATATCTGAGGCTGCTAACACATTAAGTATTTTCTTTGCGATGCTGTTTTTTTTTTTTTTTTCCAGTGGCATCTTTCCACTTTGGGGTTGTGTCTTTGAACCCTCGAGCCCTGCTGAACTTGGCTGCCAATCTTAAAAGAACACAGACAGGCAGGGCCTGTCTACTATTTGCCATTAAGTCTAGGATACAGGCCGGGCAGCCAGCTCTGAACATTACTGTCCCTAATGGTTCTCCCATGTCAAAGATACTTCTCATTGTGAGCACCTACTTGATGCCAAGTATTTAGCAGTTTTATATGAAACGGCCCAAACTAAGGGTGGCACCCTCCATCAATAATTCATCCCTATCCCTTGAGAAATGCACAGAAAAAGAATCCAACTAAAATAAGCATAGATGTTCTGTTAAAATATCTTGCTTAATATTCAAACGCAACGTGAACCCTTGAAGTGCCACCATTGGTAGCAATACCAGTTTTGTAGACTTTAGTAGCTATTTGCCTGGTAGAGTGTACATCAACTGTCAGAGTGTTTTGTTCTTACTAGAGCAGCTGAGACTGTGGTGGGACTCCTTTACAGGAAGGGAATCCAAGTCCTGGGAGTTGAAATCACTTGCTAGCTCTCAAAAGCCCCTATCAATCCAGCTGTTAGAACAAAATGTGATGCTGTTTTTCTCTCATAGTGCAAAAGAAAAATGAGGAGAGGGCAAAGATGTTCCATAGGAAGGATGATGGCCTTAAGACATGGAGATCAGTGGAGGAGGCTAAATGTCCCAACCCAGGGGTCACAGGAGGGGCATGAAATCTTTGTCTCATTGTAAGCTTTTCTCTAGACAGAGCCATGTTCTCCTGAATTCCACAAGGCCCCAGTGTTGTAGCATAGGGAGAAAATCAAGACAAGAATGTTACCTGTCTCCTCTTTCCTCTCTGCATGTTTCAGTCTTCTTAACTTTGTCCTGCTTCTATAAATACAGCTTTTTAAATTTTTAATAGTTGTCTCCTCATTTTTTTTTCTTCCATTGTCGGTCTTAGAAGGGTTCGTGAATTCTTCTCTCCGCTGAGACTTGGAGAAAGCAGGATTTTCCCCGGCGACACTGTCTGAGATTCACATGGGTGTCACTTTGAACCTAACCTGGTTGAAGCATATGAGATTTCAGGCTTCAGAGCCTTGGGCTTTGTGTCCCTGTGGCATCACAAGCAGCCATAATTCCAGTGCTTGCCTGAGGTCATTGCTCTAGATCTCTAATTGCTACCAGAGGACATAATTAGATAGTGAATTGGGGATATGAAAAATCCTACAATTTTATTTGTGAATTCATTTCTTTCAATTAATGGGAATGAATATTTATTGAGCATATATTATATACTAGACAGTTGCAAATGTCCCCATGTGGTCTTTGTCATCATCTTTTAGAAGGTGCTATCATTTTAGCATTTTTAGAAGCACGAATCAAAAGTCTGAAAGAGATCATAAAGTTAAAAGGCACCAGGCCCAGGCTCAAATCCATTGGTTGGCATTGCTTTCCAGTATTTCCTAGATACCCCATCTTCAGCAGGGAGGCCTCCTTTGGGTTGGGGAAGCTCGTCCTGAAAGGAGCTATGGTGGGCAAGAAATGCATTTTACAGCCTCTTGTATTATTTTAGTGTATCTATGAGTTAGCCATTGTGTTCTGAAACTTTTTTATGCATCTCTTACAATCTCTTCAACATCCCCACAAAAGCAATATTCCCAGTGTCATTTAGCTTCATCTCTGCATGGCCCCAGCAGACTGCTGTTTCAGCCCTGTGTAGTGTTAGTCTTCCAGTGTGAAAACTCAGCTCCTGGAAGAGACTTAGTAATGGCTAAATGTCCCTTGTTCTCTGGGTTAACACCAAAACCACATCTGAAGGTAATGTGCTATCTTCCTCAGGATGTGGCTATAGTTGCTTACAAATTTACTGGATTTCCAACTGTGATGGCTTTAACTAGAGAGAATGATTGTAAAAGA
This sequence comes from Peromyscus melanophrys, assembly GCA_902168415.1. Classification (NCBI taxonomy): domain Eukaryota; kingdom Metazoa; phylum Chordata; class Mammalia; order Rodentia; family Cricetidae; genus Peromyscus; species Peromyscus melanophrys. The sequence continues at coordinate 26,186 of CABHPR010143728.1, read as the reverse complement.
TCATGACTAGAAAAAGTTTCAGGAGGTTGCATTTTGAGCCTCTGCTGTTAAATTTCTTTTGTTTTTTACATTTATTTATCCATTCATTTTCTGTCCATGTGTGTCCATGTGTGTCCCAAGGTTCATGTGGAGGTCACACAACAGATTAACTAGTTTCTCTTCTTCCAACATGTGGGTCCCAGAGATCAAACTCAGGCCACCCGGCTTAAGAGCAAGTGCCCGATGCCACTGAGCCACCTGCTCACCCCTGGGGTTTTGCATTTTGCTGGAAGTTCGCTGACTGCAGGAATGGAATCTAAAGAAACTATCTCCATGTTGTCTTAGCACTCAGCACTTGGCCTGGTTGATCCAATAATTCATTAGTCTGTTGGTTTGTGAGTAAGAAAGCATACATCTACACATTCTAGCCCAGGAAATTAAAAGTGGACAATATTTAAAGGGAGGTTTATCTGGAAGTACCCTTTACTACCTAGAGAATTTAACATCAACACCTCTCAGGATTGTTTCCGGCCAATCTGTCTGTATCTGCCCCTGGGGCTCACCATCCTCCCTGACCTGCCTTATCTCACTTTTCTATGTTAAGCTCATCACATGTGCTCCACACATCTATATTGCAGAACCCAGCCTGGCAAAAGATAATCGTGCACTTAATACATTTACTGAGAACTCCCTAGATGTCTGACATGGTACTAATACTGAGAGAAAGATATGGTGAATTGATAGGGAACATTGAGTTTGGATGTGTGAAGGCTGCAGGGAGGACACAGAAATGTCCTCATGGCATGAGCATCTTGCATTTTACGGGGTTTTCAGGAAATGACATTTCAGCCATTTTCCTCCGTCTTTAGAGCAGTGAGCCTAATAATTAAGGAGAGCCCACCTGCCTTAACAGTTTGGACACTGTCAGCTTTAAGTATAATACTGTAAAGCTATAATGGCCTTTCAGGAACTCTTCTGCAGCACTTCATAGTAAAGGGAACCAAACCAAAACACAACATTATGACCACCACTTTGGAATTAGAGTTAACATCTCTGCTATAATGAAACTTTTATGACTTACATAACATTCTGGCAGGAGAGATGCTGGGTAAGTGTAAAGTCTGATGATGGCTGCTGCTGTTGCTTCTGTGGCATTTGGACAACTTAAACCATATGGCCTAAATGTAACTCTAGATAAGCGTATAATTTTAGGTTGATTTTGTTTCTGAGCTCTTGGAGGTCTGTTTGAATTAGGAGCCAAATCAAATCCCAGAAACAGGTGTATTTCCAAAAAAAGGAAGGGATGTGTGTTGCAGATGACCCAGTTACCAAATCACTGACTTACAGAAAGTGGTGGTATGTGAAGGAATGTTTAAATATCATGCCAGAGTCTTGTCCAAGTGCTCAGCCTCAGGGCGTCTGCTTTTCTGAATTCTTGCAAGCAGAAGGTGATATATATATATATATATATATATATATATATATATATATATATAACCTTTGTATATATGTAATACTCACCCTTCCGTGAGCATAACAAGGACTCTGATTTGGGAGCCCTCGTGAAGAAGGCTCGTTCTGCTGCAAGAACGAGCAAGTGCCCCAGTCACTTGTCCGCCCTTCAACTCAGGGTCTTTAGACTTCAGATATTTCCTTTTTCCTCCTTCTGACATGAGAGATGCTCGAAGACAGTCAGCTCCGGAGATCTGCAGGGATGTACCTCTCTTTTGGTCCCTTTGTTCCACACTTGAATAATTGCTCAACCTATGCCAGGCTTGGTGCTACAGGCTGCCCATGGTTACTAATTTCATCCCCATGATAACTTCAGATAGTAGTTACTCTATTTCTTCACCCTACAGATAGAGAGACCAAAGGACAGAGAAGTGAAATCATTTGCCAAGGACCTGTAACACCTAGATGGTAGATCAGGATTTCCTATCCAAGCATGCTATACAAGCTCTCTGTGTTTCTAAATTCTGTGCCTGCCTTCTGCCCAACCCCCTCCCCAAATGGATCAGTTACTTCTATAAACTGGTAGAAAGTGGGGATTCAATAACAAAATTTTCTACCAGGAAGGAGATTGGCAGCCTAATGATCCTAGGTGCAGCAGAACATGTTCTTAATCATTCTTCTTTTCCATCTGGGATTCAAATGGCGTTATAATTTTCAAGTCCGTGGTTTTTGAAACTGCACAGCAGAATCCAATAATTACCTTCCTTATCTTACTCTTTTGTCTAAGAAAAGCAAAGGTGGTATAAATGGGAAATTGCAAATTTTATCAGCTCCAGTTTCTATATGAACTAATGTTGCTGCTGAGGACAAAACCATGAGCAGTCTGGTGGTTTTTTTAAATCTATTCCAAAGACAAAGGCTTAGACTGTGAAATCATAAAATTACTAGGGAAGGGGTATTTCATAGTATAAACCTTCCTGCATTAACTCTCAACCCAGACTGTCTTTATAAAGAGTCCAAGCTGATTTCAGCCTCCATGGTAACAAGAAATGCTCAAGATAGAGGATGAACCCCTCAATTCCTAAAGCGCTTTCTGTCTTTACCAGTTAGTCTGCAGCGCTTTGACACAGTATTGTGTTTTATGTATTCAACTGGTCCTATGTGTGTGTTTTCTTTTCCCAGCTAGTAAGTAAACCCTTGAGGATCGGCTAGCATTCTGTATACTGTTGGTAGATCTCACTGACAAACTGCAGACATATACTGGCCTTCAGTGACCTCCTTTGGAACAGGGAAGTTAATACCTACCTACCTTGCATGATTTGTAAAGAATAAATAAATAAATGTCAGAGGAGAGTGTGTTGGGGAATGCAGCTCAGGGAGAGAGTTCGGTTTGCATGGACACAGCCTGGAATGTAGTCCTTAGCATCACAAAGCAAGCACGAAAGGAGGCTGCTGCTAAGCTCAGTTGGTAACCAGTTACACTTTAGAGCCACTTGGCTTCTCTCTCAAAACTGCCTATGAGTACCGAGTTTCAGTCTGTGTAAATGCCTAGATAAGCAAGTCAAATCAACTCCCATCCTCCCCCAATCCGTCTTAGATCTATCAACTATATTTTATCTTGAGATAAATTAGATGTTTCTGGTTAAACTGAAAGAAAAAAAAAACACTAAGAAAGTAAAAAGTATAGGTTTCCTGACCTACAGAACTACCCAGCCAGTATATATGTATGGCTACCTAGTGAGGCCATGTTAACGACACAGGAAGACGTCCCATTCACTGGTTCCACCCCCACTCCACCCCCCACACTGTCCCCACCTCAGTTCTTAGCTGCCTCTGGAATGCCACCCAGTCTCCTTTTCCTCATAATGGCAAAGTGCTGCCTAATGTTCCTGGTTATTGCCACCTTATCTGCAAATGAACCCACTGCAGTTTGTAGATTTCCCACCCAGATTCCTAAAAAGCCTTAGTATGTTGAAGCTGTTAGAAACCTCATAAGTGTGTTTACAGTAATACCAACAGTTCATCTTACCTTGGGACTCAGATCCAACAGTTTAATATCTGTCTGAATATTATTGAAAAAATAGTACTGTGTATTGAAACTCTAGAATACACTCCATCATTCAAAGAGGACATCTTAGTTACAGGGAATGTTATTTGGGTAATAGGAAATGTCCTCAGTCTCACAAATACAGTCACCTGTGTGCTTTCTTCAGTGGGGACCGAACAGGCAGAAGAATCCACAATGCAGGAAGCTTGCTAGGTTTGCAGTGGTGAAACACCACTGCTTTATGCCTGCATTTCTTACTTTACAAACTCGCCACAAACTTTTGCCATGATGTCCAAGTCCTCCCCACTGAAGATTGTGCAAACAGAAAAATCAAAATCCTTGCACAGCTTTAATGATGACATCAGTGGTGAGAAAAAGATTATGCACGCACATACACAAATCCAGCTGGTGCATGAGCACAAATAACAGTTTGGTGACAGCAGAGAAGTATTGATGCCTTTCAAACTTGATGTCTTTCCCTGAAGAAATTTGCTGATTTGCTGTGTTGAATGTAGGAGAGTTCTCTCATTTCTTGATAAATCTATTTTTTTTCTCACTTTCTTAAGTTATTATGCATTCGGAAACTGCATCTTGAAAGAGCATGCTTGTCATCACCTACCCCGGTTCTCTTCTGTGGATAATCTGGGGAACCTCGAAACCTCTATTTTGGCGCTTGATGAGCAGCAGAGATATTAATACACAACGCAAATGGGAAAAGTAACTTTGTAGAGAGGAAAGTTTTGATAGCATAAATGGAGTAATAATATTAGTAATAATTTAGGAGCATGCATATATTAGTATGCCTCTAATTGAATAGCTAATTATCTTTATTTCCATTCTTAAAAACAATTTTTCCCATTAAAAATAAAAATAGTTCTACGTTCTAGCAACCCCTTCATTAAAACTATACAAATAATTAAAACAAAGAAATTAACACATAATTGGGCCATATTACACATAATTATTATACCTTTTCAAGTCTTTCAATGATACCGTTTATTTATATAAATAATTTTCATAGTATTTTGTTGCTGTATAAGGAAGACACAGTGTTTGAGATGAAAGAAACAGTGTGACTACTTGATGAGGTGTTGACATTGCCTTTATTATTATAGCTACACAGGTTGATTAGCATCATAATATTAGAATAAATCTACATACAATTAAAGTAAAACATATTGGGGAAAAAAGCTGCAAAGAACAATTGGCCTGATTCAACTTCTAGATGAAATTTTGCTTCCAAAAAAATTGTTTGCAGCTCCTTTTTTGCTCATATTTTTGGGATTTGTTCTCTTTGGCTGCTCTCTTTACCTTTCTGAAAGGTGTTTCTGTCTCTCCAGGGTGCAGCACCCTGCTGAGATAACTGTGTTCTTAGACTCTTGCAGACAAGATGAACAACTCACTTGTGGTATGTTGGTATCTCATTATCCCTACCCACCCTGTTGCAGGGTGCTGCTTGAGCTGCAGTGAACTGTTTGCCCTGCTGGCAAACAAGCCCCTTGCAGCACATGACACACGTTTTAACTGTTATTTAGGCGCGTTCTTCTCAGCGAGCCTGAATGTGCCCTTAGGCTCCCAATGAAAAGGGAGCTTAATGGTGTGTCAAAAACCGCACTACCAGGGCCTACAATAAATTCAGACTTAGTAAGTACAGGGACCAAGAGGACAGCTCAGATTTAAGGTGACGTTCTGAACAAGACAACTTATCATGAAGTCATTCTGAAGGAAAAAGAGGAAAGGAGAGGAGAAGAGAGGAGAGGAAGAGGGAGAGAGAGGGAAAGAGAGAGAGAGAGAGAGAGAGAGAGAGAAAGAGAGAGAGAGAGAGAGAGAGAGAGAGAGAGAGCGCTCGTGTAGCCCAAAGCAAAAGGAAAGAACCTGTGACAAGTCACTGAAGAACAGAGCGAAGGATAAATTGTGAACAGTGAGTCAAAGAAGCCCAACGCACTTTCATAAAGCAGTTCATGGAGGGAGAGTTAAATGTTTAACTTGTCAGTCAAAGAAATTGCAGACATATTTCCCCAGCAAAAGCAACCTTAGGTAGATATGAAGCTATGAAAGTCAGGGAGGAAGGATTTAGCTCTGTCTTCGTGCAGAGAAAGTGGCAATGATATGCAAACCCGCCTTTCTTTTCTTTTTCTTTCTTTCTTATTTTAAGAATCTAACCTTTTATTTTTTATAACAAAACATAATATAATAAGGTTTAGTGGATAATTTTATAATAACATGATACAAGCTAAAGCCATCTAAGAGGAGGAAACATCAATTAAAAAATGCCTCCATAAGATGGGGTTAGAGGCAGGCCTGTAAGGCATTTTCTTAATTAGTGATTGTTCGGGGAGGGCCCAGCCCATTGTGGGTGATTCCATTCCTGGTCTGTCAGTCTTGGGCTCTATAAGAAAGCAGACTGAATCTTCTTACTTGCTTGCTTGCTTCCTGTATTTTATTTTCTTTAGTGGGGAGCACAGTGGTGAGGAGAAGATATGGGGAGACCAGGAGGTGAGCAGAATTAGGGTACATGATGTGAAACTCTCAAAGGATCAATAAAGAAGTTGAATTTAAGAAAAGAAAGAAAGAAAGCAGACTGAGCAAGCCATGAGGAGCTAGCCAGTAAGCAGCACTCCTTCTGCGTCCTCTGCATCAGCTCCTGCCTCCAGGTTCCTGCCCTGTTTGAGTTCCTGTCCTGACTTCCTTCCGTGATGACCGGAACTGTGGAAGGGTGAGCCAAAGAGACCCTTTCCTCCCCTCCCTGCTTTTGGTCATGGTGCTTTCATCGCAGCAATAGAAACCCCGACTCAGAACACAAAGATAAACAACAGCTAACACATTGGAGTTGGACAAAACAACTAAAAGCAACGAACAGAGCCCAAGAGAAGGAATAATTTAGAAATGGCGGCCCACTCATTCACACACTCAGGAATCCTGTAGAAACACTAAACTGGAAGCCATAAGATGTACATCAAGGACCTGATGCACACCCAGGCAGCCCCTGAACATGCTGCCTCAGTCTCTCAGTTCCTGGGAGCTTTGTTTTCTAGGTGTCCTCCATCCTCTCTGGCTCTTCCACCTCCTTTCCACCTCCTCTTCCATGAGAGTTCCCTGGGCCCTAAGGGGAGGGATCTGATGGAGACATCCCATTTAGGGCTGAGTGTTTCAAGGTCTCCCACTCTGCATAATATCTGGCGGTGGATCTCTGTATTTATTCTCATCTGCTGCAGGAGGAGCTTCTCTGATAATGGCTGAGCAAAGCACTGATCTATGAATAAAGCAGAATGTCATTTAGAATTATTTTATTGCTACTTTTCTTTTTTAGAACAGTAGTATTTGGTTTTACACTAGGTCCTTAGACTTTCTAGTCTCAGGTTCTTGGTCACTCAAGCAACAGGTATGTGTTGTATCTCACGGTGTTGGCCTTAAGGCAAATCAGATGTTGGATAATGGTTGTGGTTACTCCCACAAGCTTTATGCTAACATTGAGCAGCACATCTTGCAGGCAGGACACCATTGTCAATCCAAGGGTTTGTGGCTGGGTACATGTTTATGTTTCTCTTTTTGTAGAATGCAGAATACCTTTCTGTACCAAAGATGCTAGCAAGTAGAGGTGAAGGCTCTGTGTAGGCACCAGCTTGATTTACCCATGTTCAGTGAGTTGTTTAGATGTTGTCTTCAGCAATGGGGCCTTGCTATCAATTTGTGGATAGCAAACTATAGTCTTGGCAACAGCCTGGGCTGTTCGGGGTTCCCATGGGACTAGAAGAACTAGAAGCTTTATTTGGTGACAAGAGATGGCCAGTTGGGGCTCTACCTCCCCCATTATTTGGTGATTTCATTTAGATTGTCTTTGTAGATGTATATATTTTAGGAAGTTTCTACTGTATTAGATTTACACACTATCCCTCAAATGGCCCTTAATTTAGCTGTCTCTCCCTGCAGTTCCTCCCTAATCCCCTTTCCCTCCCCCATCCCCACTTGATCTTCCCATTCCAGTTCCCCCATTAATTCATAACTGTCTATTCTCTTTCCCTTTTCTACCAAGGTCTATCTATTCTCTCTGGTTCTTTACTCTGTACCTAACTATCTCTATATAGTTCTATAGATTGTAGTTTAGTTATCATTGACTTAACAGCTAATATCCACATATAAGCAAATACATACCATATTTCTCTTTCTGGGTCTGGGATACCTCCACCAGGAAGATTTTTTTTCTCATTCAATCCATTTACCTGCAAATTTCATGATTCACTTTTTAAAATGGATGATTAATACTCCATTGTGCAAATGTACCACATTTTCATTTTTAATTCTTTTGTTGATAGACATCTAGGTTGTTTCCAATTTTTGGTTATTATGAATAGAGGAGCAATGAACATGGTTGAGCAAGTGTCCCTGTGGTAGGATGAGGCATCCTTTGGCTATATGCCCAAGGATGGTATAGCTGGATCTTGAGGTAGATGGATTCCCATCTTTCTGAGGAACCACCACACTGATTTCCATAGTGATTGTACAAGCTTGCACTCCCACCGCCAGTGAGGAGTGTTCCCCTTGCTCTACATCCTCAACAGTGTGAGCTGTCACTTGTTTTATTGATCTGAGCCATTCTGACAGGTGTAAGATGGAATCTCAAAGTAGTTTTGATTTGCATTTCCCTGATGGCTAAGGATGTGTAACATTTCTTTAAGTGTCTCCTCTTTTGAGAATTCTGTTTAAATCTGTACTCCATTTTTAAATTGTATTTTTTTTGTTACCTAGTTTTTTGAGTTCTTTATATATTTTGGATATTAGCCTTCTATTAGATGTACAGTTAGTAAAAATCTTTTCCCACCTATAAGCTGCTGCTTTGTCTAAATGATGATGTCCTTTACCTTACAGAAGCTTTTTAGTTTTATGAGGTCCTTTTTGTTAATTATTGATCTCAGTGGCTGCTCTATTGGTGTTCTATTCAGAAAGTTGTCTCCTGTACCAGTGAGTTCTAGGTTATTCCCCACTTTCTCTTCTATCAAGTTCAGTGTATCTGGTTTAATATTGAGGTCTTTGATCCATTGGAGTTGAGTTTTGTGCAGGGTGGTAAGTATGAATCTATTTGGATTTTTCTATGTGTATCCATCCAGTTTTAATAGCACCATTTGTTGAAGATGTGATCTTTTTTCCAGTGTGTATTTTTGGCTTCTTTTCTAAAAATACGACTTTTTTTTCTTTTTTTTTTTTTTTTTTTTTTTTTTTTTTTTTTTTAGCAAAACTCAAGGCTTGATTTTCTTACACTGAAAAAACAAAGGTAAACTGGAGAATTTTTCAAACTCCTTTGACAATGGAATTAGCTCTCAATGTATTTTCTCTTAATCCAGTTTAGAGATGATAGCTTGTGTGAGGAGAGACTGCAGTCTAAAATAGCTCTCAAACATTTGTGTAGAGAGATGCAGGTCTTTTATTTTCACAAAACAGCTGTTGAATAATGAACTCAAAGTGGAATTAATTAAGGACACCACAGAATCTGTAGAACCCTTGGGACTGCCCCATTTCTTCAGAAATCTCTAATACTCTAATCACGCATCAGCTGGTTCATTAAAGATGCTTATCCTATGATCACTAAAGAGCTCCATAGAAGTAGAAATATTTCTTCTTCAACACTTACCTTTTCCTTTCTTTCTAGCCTGAATATCATTGGAATTAAGAAGTTTCTCCTCATATTTTATTAATATTTGAAAGAACTGAATACAAAAACATAGTTCTACTAAAAAATGCATGAGTCCAGACTTAACAATCCTCAAGATTTATTTATTTTCATTTTATATATATATGAATATTTTGCCTGTGTGTATGTATGTGTATCACATGCATGCCTGGTGCCTGTGAAAGCCAGAAAGTATATCAGATCCCCTGAAACTGGAGTTACAAATAGTTGTGATCTACTATGTGTGGTAAGAACCTAACCTGGGATCTCTGAAAGAGCAGAAAGTGCTCTTAAACACTCAGTTATCTCTCCCCTCAAGACTTAATAAGTTTTTAAAAATAAGAACCTAAAATTATACACTTGCCTCAGAAATATATAAATATTGTATTCCCATAAAAACCACTGTAGATTATATTCTTTCTCATGTTAATTTGAGTTTAATTTTAAATATCACTGCATGTAAAATTTGTTATTATTTAAGCACTTCAAGGAAAAAAACTGGATGCTATAGACATGACAAAACACCATGTTTAGTGACTAAGATGCCAGGTGTCTGTCAGCTAGGAGAAGAAAATTTTGAGTGTATCCTTAAAGGAATTTCAAAGATTATTTCTGGCATTTACGTTTTTTAGTTTAAAACCTACAAATAGATCATATAAAAATTCTTGGTAAACATTTCTGTTTGTGTATGACTAAAAAAGGCAAAACAAATGTCTTATGGCTTATTTTAGTTAGAAACACATACTAGTGAACTGTAAGTTCCTGTTGGACACTTAGTGATAGATACTTGGAGAAACCTAAAGAATAATATGTCGGTCCATTTTCTTCCTTTTGAAGAATAGCTTTGACTTGATATCATCAGTTCTGAACTGCACTGGCTGCTAATCACTCAGTGGCCTGAGCAACTGTAACTGTTTATGTTACTCCTGTAAACCTCAGTCTCCAATCCACTGCAGTGCTAGTGTTTGATATTGCTGTTAAGTTCTTGATGTGACCACATCAGCTGCTGATAATCTAAAGAACAAATTGATGGCACCCTTTGTTTTAATGCAGTCCTCAGTTGAGTGTTTTCTAATTTCTGTGAGTAGAAGGACAACTCAAAGTCTTTTATTTGTATAGACTTGTAGACCTGGATCTGAACCTAATTGTCTTTAAATCGCTAATACTATATCATTTATAGAGGATGTTCACGTGAATTACCTTCAAACTCTCTTGATGATTGATTGAGCTGTAGTTCCTTCAAAGTGGCCAATCATGGTAGTAGAATCTATGCTGAACCAGAGAGAAAGTCCTGTGTTCATTTCACCATTCTAGTTCCTCCAGCGTGTTAGGCGGATGTCCCTGGGAGGTTTCTACTATTATGATAAGCACCATGATTCAAAGCAACTTGTAGAGGAAGGGGTTGATTTCAACTTACAGATTACAGTCCATCACTGAGGGAACTTAGGGCAGTAACTCAAGGCAAAAAGCTGGAGGCAGAAAGAGAAGCAGAGATCAGAGAGGAACCCTGCGGACTGGCTTCCTGTCCATGCCTTGCTCAGACTGCTTTCTTTTGCAACCCAGGACCACTTGCCCAAGAGTAGTACCACTCACAGTTGGATGGCCTAGCCCTCCCACATCAATCATTAATCAAGACAATGCCCCACAGAAATGCCTACATGCCAATTTTATGGAGGCATTTTCCCAGTTGAGGTTCCCTCTTCCCAGGTAACCCTAGCTTATGTCAAGTTGACAAAAAACTAATCAGCACAGCACAGAAATTGATTAAGTTTAACCAATAATCGGCAGCTCCTCTGTGTTTAGCAATCTCTCACATGGATAGAGAAATGACTAAAGCAAGAAGCCTATAAACCATAGAGTAGCATCCGCAAATAGAACCTAAAGACCATGTACCCCTAAATAATGTTTCTACGTGAGGAAGGAAATTGATAAAAGTATTTATTTGCTCTAAGAAATAAAAATCTCAAAGGAAGTTCTTCTACTTGGGTTGTTGTGTTGAAAAGGACTTAGAGAAATAGGGAATTCCCTCAACCACCATTGGTATGATACATGTAAATTCTAAAACTATTTCTAGTTTGTAAATTGGTCAACGCTGTCAGTAGTTTCAGGGTGAACTTTAAATTTCAAACTATCTCTTAAGTAATAGTAAATCCTTGATGTGCTGATGGGCAAAGAAACCTTTATTGTTAAAATAAATAGTAAATTTGCAAATAAAATTAACAAGGATTACATAAAAGTTTTTTGAAAGGTAATTATAAATTCTAAGTTCAAGGACAACTCATTCTATAATAGACATGACCATGTGATTTTTTTTTACATTGACCTTTTTCTCTCACCTGTGAGGATAGACCTAAAAGGTTTTGGTCTGGTGTCAGCAAAGGAAATATTTTAAGTTGTGTTGTTTGAATCTTCCTTACTCCTACTGAAATAGGTAACAGATTTTTATTTAATTAAAAATAATAACATGGTCTTTCCTGTAAGTCCTCATGAAGCATAATGAATACAGTCTGCCATAACAAAAGCTTAAAGAATAGCCCTATTTTCCACTCAGCAGTAGAAGCTACTAGGTTCTAGATCACAAACACAAAATAGGATGGATAGCCTACAGAGCAACATGGAGCTGTACAAAGGAATGGGTCAGACATGAAGGAATCTAAAAGCTTAGTGTAATGAGCTGACATTTAAGTATGGATAATACTACTCAGAAACTTTAAAAAAAAAACTCATTCTAGAGAATTGAGGCAAGTGTGCACTTGTGAGGCAGAGTTGAATGCACTTTCTCTGTTGTCTTTCTTTATCTTTCCTTTTGTCTGTTCTTGCTTCCTCCCTTCCATCCCATTAGGGTATCTTCTCTCTGTGTGCCACCCACATCTACATTAGTTCCATCCTACCACGTCTATCTGTTCTGTTAAATAACACAACACAGACATTCACAGTAGTTAAGAGCTCAGGTTCTAGAGCCAGTCAAAAAGCCAGTTCTGCTGTATGAATTTTAGCTAATGCCCAAGTTTCTCTGAACCCCACTTTCAGTTATTATAAACTATAAATATTTTTAAAAGAAAATTTAATATTGTGCCTTTAGGCACAGTTTCTCTAACACATTACATTTTTAATATGTATAAAGTTCTTGTTTGGTTTTTTTTTTTAATTGAAAAACCATGAGGATATTAGGAATGATTACAAAAACATGTCAAGTTAAGTGTGAAGTGAAGAAATCCCACTGATGGTGAGAGAATGGGAAAGTGGGTAATCCAGTGATGAAGGTGGTCAGAAAATAAAAGTGAAACACTGCATATAAAGTTGAATTTTGAACTCTGGGCTCCCTGAAGAGTAAATGAAGAGAGAAGCTATCAGTATCATGACTTAAATCTTCCTAACGTTTTTATACAAAGCCCACTAGTTACCCTATGTAAACTCAACTATTTCCTGTGCTAAAATTACAAGAACTGTTCTTCAAGCACTTCACAGCTTGATGCTGTATAATCTGTCTGTATCCAGAGTTTGGTGAATCCATTCTTCACAGAAGTCTTCCTTCTGACTTCCCCAATGGAGGCTGCTGCCACACCACCAAAAGCAGCTCACTGAGTGAATGAAAATGACTCAGGCTCCACACGGAATTTAGATCCAGACCAATTCTAATCTGAACCATGTAAAATGATATCATCTTTCTTTGTGGCCTTAAGCAAATTATATGATGCTTGTGGAAGTGTTCTGCTCTGAAGAACAGAGATATTAACCCTTCATGTGCTTGGTATTGTTAACATTGTCACTAATGTTATGAACAGAATCTATTTCACTGCTCAGTACATGACCATAAGCAACTGTTTATTCTAAGGGGACAAAGTCATGGATCTAAGCATGTTTCTCTCAAATGGTTTTGCCAACTACTCCCCCCCCCCAATTTAGAAGATCTAGAAAAGAATGTATTTCCTTCAGGCAATCTTCCACAAATATCATTCCCCAAAGTGATTTTTGATAAGTGATGGGCAGTAAGCAGCCAGTGGTACCCTCTTTGGCAAGAACTTGGAATGCAGATAGTCTGTTGCCAATTAGGGACAGACCCTGCCTTAAGCCTCAGCTGAAGTGGGAATACAGTTGACAAGTCTTTTAAAAGATGAGAAGCCTAACCCAAACAGAAGTCTGTAAAATGCCACCTCGCCTCCACATGGATATGGGCTGAGCAAACAGGACCTTGCCTCCACATGGGCATGGACTGAGCAAATGGGACCAAGATTTTTTTTCCCACACACCTCCAAATTCCATTGCCAAAGAGCATTAGTGTGATTATTTTGGGCTACAAAAATCTTAAGGAGGAGGATGCCATGAAACTCTCACTGTGATGAGAGCGATAAAGCTCTCCTTAGATCAAACAAGGAACGAGCAACATTATGCTTCCCAGGACGTCCTGGACCAGCAAGTGCCACTTCCCCGTACACTTCCTGCTCTGCGTGGCTGGCTGTAATGGGAGGCGATCGGCACCACCAAAGCTCATTATTTGGGTTTTAGAATTATTAATCTTAATCTTTGTTTTCCAATATGTGTTAAGAAGCAAAATACTAGTTTTTTAATCACACCTATTTTGTGAGAATCAAGCCTCTATGTCAACTCACAAAGGAACACTTTCTTATGCTCTCTTCTTCAAGCTTCCAGCTCAGTCAAAAGTGACAAACCATTAAGGTGCAAGTTAAAATGAAGAAATGTGGGATGGTGTGAAGTCAGTGGGAATTCTTATCCATCAAAACAACTTTCCCACATACCCAAACTCAAGATGACACAACAGGCAGGTACTATGTGAGCTTTAACTAATATACACCAGAGAACTGTGCATGTTCCAGACCTGTGCCCTTTGAAAAGGCCCAAAATGAACTGTCTTGAAGCATGCTGTTTATAAATGATTTCTCTTAAAGTCACAGTAATTAGTGGTAAAATACTATGCCTCCATTCTATCAGCCTGTTACATAGAATTTGGGCTTGAAAAGATTTACTTGCTATTGGGGAAAACAAATCTAGATTGCCTAATGATATAAAATGACTGGTAACTTCAGAAAGTAAACTGCCACCTCTGATGAATGGGATCAAAACTCTGGACTTCCTGTATAGTCTTAGAGTCTTCAACAAGGGTCCATCTTGATGGTTCAGTGGGTAAGTGCACTTGCTGCCAAACTGGTTGACCTAAGTTCAATCCCCAAACCACCAGACCTACATCAGACATACATGGCAGCCTTAGGGCATCATCGCTACCCATTTTTTAATCAAGGAAAGAAGTCAGACATGGTGTCTGAAAGATAACTGCTTTCCCCAAATTCTAATGTGTAACATGTAAACTCAGTTACAGCAGTGTGCTTTACGTGAGTGCTCTAAGATAATGAGAAGACTGAATTTGGGAAGAAGAACTGGAATGTTCCTTCAAGAATTCAATTTTATCTAAGTCCTTTGTACTGGCTGGTCCTGCATCAGACAGGAACTAGGAAAGGCATCCGGATACTTTCTAGAGTGCACACACAGTTGGGGGCAGTCTTAGTGTGCCAGGAGTCATTAAAAAGGGAGGAAGGAGATTTTAAGTATTGAAACCTTCCATACATAGTTGAAGTATCCCCTCCCACTCCCACTTTTTTTTAAAATTGTGGTTCTGGAGATTGAACCCAGGGCTTACAGATTCGGAGCAAATGTCTATTACAGAGCTACATCTCCAGTCCTTTTGTATTTTTGTTGAAACAAGATCTTTCCAATTTGCACAGGCTGGCCACAGACTTGCAATCCTCCTGCATCAGCCTCTCAAGTAGATGGAATCACAGGCGTGTGTCACTGTGTCTGCCATCTTTCCTTTCTTAAACAAGGGGTAAGAGTGATGCCATTAGTATTGCTTTGACAGTCTCCTCTAGGAAGCCTGTAGTATGAGCTATACCAGCCCTGATGATGATGTTGGAGAGAGTGAAAACGTTTGGTGCGTGCTTACAATGGTCCCACATATGAGTTGATCACTGGAAACAATGGCAGAAAGAGTAAACATTCAGATTCCAGGACTCCTCTGTCAGAGATTCTCAGTATTTCTGGTCTAGGACAAAGGCGGCTGGTAAACTTTGTATTTTTCAAGAGCTCTAAGAATTACACTGAAGTGTTTAAATTGCCTTTTTACTATCTATAATATAGGTACCTGTTGTTAGTTGTTTTTTTACTTTAGCCCCATGTTGGGCACCAAAATGTTGTTGGTTGTTTTATTACTCTTTTGAGGAGCCTGCTACCCAGCTCCCAAATAAATCTCACATGGTGACTTATTCTTACTTATAAATGCCCAGTCTTAACTTGGCTTGTTTCTTGCCAGCTTTTCTTAACTTTAATTATCTCATCTACCTTTTGCCTCTGGGCTTTTCCTGTTCTCTTACTTCTGTAAATCTTACTCTTACTCCATGGCTTGCTGTGTAGCTAGATCGCTGGCCCCTGGAAAGAGTAATAAAACAACCAACATTTTGGTGCCCAACGTGGGACTAGAGTAAACAAAAGCAACCAACAAACAGCAGGTACCTGTGGAAGGCCAAATTACATTTCATACCTATCTGGTTCTGAAGGTCCAATGATTCCACCAGAACTTCATTTATTGGGCTGATTTTTTTTTTTTCGTAAAAGCTTTGGCTTTAGACAGGATTTCCATAAATGACATTGAATACCCACTATGCTTCTATTCTTCTTGCTGTTAGTGAGATACTGAGATTCTCATAGTTGAATCTGGTTTGCTCTGACTTGCCCTTCCTTGAACCAATACTCTTGTTACCCCGGCCTAGGTCCATGGTCTACCTAGCAGGAGACAGAGGTGGGACTAGCTGAACCAGATACAGTCACTGGAGGGGCAGCAGGATTTCACCAGGGAAATCAGAAAGAGGCCTGTAACTCGAGAGACTTGGCTGATGATGGTTCTTAAGAAGGGTGGTAGCTAGCATGTACTTTTGGTTGAATAATTATATAAGAAGAAATACCATACAAGAATAGTGATGTGATTAGCAGATCTTTCTGCGGTGTGATGCCAGTCACTGCACTGCTGGAAACTTTCTTGTGCTGCAAGTCATATCAGACACATATGACCAAAATTTGCTAAGAAATAAAGTTTAAACCTTTAAAAATTGAACTGGACATTGTTCATAATCCCATGACAATGGAGAGAGGTTTAGGCAGGAAGATCCCGAGATTGAGGCCAACCTGGAAAACTTAGTGAGCTTCTGTATAAAATAAGAGTTAAAAAGACTTGGGGTCAGAGGCAGTTGCCTAAGAGACTGGCTTCAATCTCCGGCAGTGTAACGAAGACTGAAAAGGACAAAGAAACAATGCAAGAACTAAAAGTACCCCCGGAGTTAGCATCAGGGGCTACGGAGTTTGTAACTGTCAAAAGACAAGTTATGATGTCACAAGTCTCCACCACTTCGGTGGAGTAGTACAGAAACATTTTGGTTATGCCAATACACTGAGTCTTGAGGATGTGGGAAGATAAAAGCTTTTAGCAAGATGCAGGATTTCTCTCTTGCAGGTTTTTAGACAAGTTATCAATAACTCAGATTTTTGTTATAGCATTTTATGATTAGAGAACTTCATACACACACACACACATACACACATATATATACATATATATATATACATATATATAATGAAATATGACCTTACCCACCTTCTGTTTGCCCCTGCAACCCACCTTGTATGCCTCCCAATGTGACCCTTCTTCCAACTTCACATCTTCTTTTTCTCATTTTGATAACCCACTAAATCCAATTTGTGCATGGGCGTGGAGCCATCCCCTGGAACATGGGCAGTCTACTAGTGCCCACCCGTTCAAAGAACAATGAATCTCCTTCTCACAAGACCATGTCTTAACTTTGACACCTTTTATCTTTAACAAGGGCTTTGAATGAAGAAAGAGAAATTCTTAGAGCCCATTAATAAAATGATACCCTTAAATCACATAATAATGTTCTTTTAAATTTAACAACCCTTATAATATATACTTAGTATCTTCCCACACAATCTGGAAGAAAAGTACAAATGTTATTTAAAATGGTGTCTCTTTTAAACCACCTTATTTTTGGAATTAATACTTAGAAGTAGGGAATTAGAATTATTGCTATTGTAACATCGTCTTAAACTCATTTTCCCATATACAATATGAGAATAAAAGTATACCTAAAATTGATCAGTGGAATGAAGTTGAGTTGTCCATTCGAGCATAGAAGTAGATACAGTTAGTTCTCCATAATAATAATTTTAATTAAGATTTATTTAAATTGGGGTGAAGAGGTGAAGAAAGGGCTCAGTGGTTAAGAGTACATACTGCTCTCATAGAGGACCTGAGTTTGGTTCCCAGCACCCACCTCAGACAGCTCATAACTGCTTTTAACACTAGCTCTAGGAGAGCCAATCCCTCTGGAAGGCTTGGCCCCCTCCACACACTCACATAGACACATACAAACATTAACTAAAAAAATAAAAATCTTTAAGAAAATATAAACATTAAGATTATTCAAATTTAACTTCCTATTCAAACCTTATTTGGATTTAACATTAATAAAATTATTTAAATATATTAATAAGATCTGCACTAATCCTTTATAAATTATTTCCCTGGAAGTGAGACAAACTATCATCAGTAATATTTTATGAAGATTTTATCATAATTGAATTGATATTTCCTTTCTACAATTGAGGGAAAGTGTCCCATGGATAATTATTTAATATTTATGGATATGTACATCCTATAGAACAACTAAATAAAGGTCTATGCAGATATAGTATAAATTTACATTCATACAATTTATATTCATATAGACTATGCACACCTAGTAAACATATTTGTACATATCTATGTAGCCTGAAGTGGGTCTTTGATTACTGGTGAAAATTTTCTATCTGAAGAAAACGAAGTGTCCTTGCTTTATGAGGTAAGTCTAGAAAACATCGCTCATCCTCGTTCATAGTGTGTCTTTCTCCAGTGTCTTCTTTAGGCTTTTCCTTCTTGTTTCTGTCAGCTACCTTTTTCTAAAACAAATTAGATAAAATTTATTTTCTTTTCTCTAATTTCAGTGAACGCCAAGGTCAAGACAAGGTTTTAAGCCAGCATTCTTGTAATACTTAAAAGCTGTCATTTGCAATATGTTTGTGAGAATCCTTGGGATTAAAGTTCTGATTACAAATTGTGGTTTAACATGACAGCCTGTTGTTTTTCCTTGCACACTCAAATCTGTGAGGTTGGTATCAAGTCCAAGTATAACATTCCTGTTGGAAACCATACTTACACTTCCCTGTAAAGTGCTTTTGGATTAATAAAATACTAACAGAATTGTAAAATAAAAAACCAGACATCTCTCTGTGCCTCCCCCGACTGAGCTGAATTGGAGGACAAACATATCACCACTTCATGCTGGCAGCCACAGAATCTGGTTGCCCGGAGTCCTTGTCTTTGTTAGAGTGGGAAACGTGATGAACGCTGGTCAGAAGGACAGATCTTTCTGAGAGGCATAGACATGAATGCAAGTCGTGAAGGGTTCCCACAATAAGAAGCCTGTTCAAGGGGGGCAGGATTCTCAATGGAGGACAAAGACACACCTGTCTCCCCGGGAGACAGAATAGCTCCATGTAAACTGATGGTAGAACCGAGAGACACGCTAGATTGCAGCAATTGATAGAGAAAATGGCTGTAGAAACAATGGGAAATCTGCCAGGCTCACCTGCTTTTCTATGCTTGATGTAATTTAGTTAACTCACAAATATGTGTATTAAGCTTTAGTGCGTGTGTATGTGGGGGGGTGGGGCACAAGCAATGCTTTGTAGCTGTTATTGGAAAATGCAGGATTATCCTAGAGTTTAGAAGTACTCACATAAAAACGGGTGGAAGTTGTTCTCAGATTTATTTCGCTCTCCCTGCTGTGTTCAGCAGTTTTCATTTCTATTTTCTTGATGCAATAGACTGAGAAAAACAAAGCCAACCAACCAAAGGGAGTTGCTGACTGTTGCTGACCAAAAAAATAAAACAAATCCCCTCGAACATGTTTTTCCACTCTATTTGTGGGTGGATATAGGGGGCCAGTTTTATTTCCTGATAGGTGATATTCCAGGTGACTTGGTAATAGAGATCACAGGATTGCAATGAAATCCCAACTCTAGACTCAAATTAAATGGTCCCTAGCATGATTACCATGTAAGAAGACATCAAAACACCACCATATTCACTGGAGTGCTGTCTTCTGGCCAGGGAAGGCGACCTTGCAGGCTTGCTGCCCACTCATGGTGCCAAGATTTGCTTTTGTTTTGTTTTTGTTTTTGTTTTGTTTTGTTTTTACCTGTTTTCTTTCAGGATGTTCACCTAAGTGATCTTTCTTTCTTTCTCTGATTCTCTTCACATTTCAAGCCGAGTTGTTCCTTGTCAGTTTTTGTGGTAGTGGTGTTTCAAATTTCCAGCCATCACTTTTCAGGGAGAGAGAAAACTCTGTTTTGTTTTTTCAAAGTTGATCAAATTTTGCATGGGAATGTAGACACAGTCACACAACTGTCTCCATGGAAGGAGGAAGCTTTCACTTGCTCCATTTCCTCATCTGCCTGTAGAGTCTGCTTTTCTGCTTATAACCAGAGGCTGGTATTGATACTTGCTTTAGCTGTTTGTCAGCAATCACTCCTCTGAACTCAAATGAAGAGCATCGCCCCGGAGCATCATGAAGGAATAGTGTCGTCACTAGCATTGTAGACGTTTTGAGAATGTGGCCATTTGTTACTTTAGCCTACTTTCTCTTAACTACTTGCATTGGGATTTAGCTTGATGAAAAGTTGTCATTTTACTGGACTGAAGAGATGGCTTGTCAGTTAAGAGCATTTGCTTCACTTTTGGAAAACCTAGGTTCAGTTTCCAGTTCCCATAGCCAGCTCACAACAGTTCCAGGGAACCAATGTCTCCCTGGCCCCATGGGCACCAGTCACACATGCAGTACACACACACACACACACACACACACACACACACACACACACACACAGACAAAACACTCATATATGTAAAATAAAAATATATGATTAAACTTATCACATCAAAAGGCTACCCCGATACTCTGCTCCCAATGCCCAGTAACCACTCTTCTGTTTTTTATCTCCAGCAATTTGCCTTTTCTGCACATTTTGAACAAATGGATCATATTGTTTTTTTTATCTGACTTCTTTTACTTAGCATATATTTCTGGGTCTATGACATTTAAGGTGCTAGTATATATCCTCTGCTGTAATCATGGATATAGTATATTGTGTGTAGTCTGCACGTTTTTTGACTACCCATTCACCATGATAATCATTTTCACTGTTTCTGTTTGGAGAATCATGAATCATGCTCCTTTGAACATTTATGGGCAAGTCCAAGGCCTGGGGTGTTCAGGTTTGGGGGACAGATACACAGGAGTGGAATTTTTGGTTAATCTGGTAATTTACATTTGCTTTTTAAAGAAATTATCATTGAGGGCTCACAGGGGTTCACAGAGACTGAACCGACAACCAGGGAGCCTGCATGGAACTGACCTAGCCACTCTGCATATATGTTACAGTTTGGTAGCTTGGTCTCTTGTGGGGTTCTGAACAGTAGGAACAGTGGCTGACTCCAACTCTTTTACTGGCCTTTGGGACCCTGCTCCTCATACTGGGTCACCTTGCCCAGCCTTAATACATGGGGAGGTGTTTAGTCTTGCTGAAACTTGATATGCCATGCTTTGTTGATACTCACGGGAGACCTGCACTTTCCTGAGGAGAAACAGAAGAGGAACAGAGGAGGTGGGGGCAGAGAAAGGACTGGGAGGAGAGGAGGGAGGGGAAACTTCAGCCAGGATGTAAAGTAAATAAATGTATTTTTAAAAAAGAAATTACCAAAATGTTTCCACAGAAGTTCACTATTATACATCTCTATCAACTAGATATGGATGTTCTAGATTTTCCATAGCTTCACCATATATTTTGTAATTTTTGTTTGCTTAAAGCCAAATTAATGGCTGGGAATAGTATCTCAGTGTGCTTCAGTTTGCATTTCTTTAGCAATTAATGATGCTGAACATATTTTCATGTGCTTATGCATATACTCTTTTTGGTAACATGTTTAAATTATATATATGTATATGTGAGATATACATATGATATTTGTATATACACATGCATATGAGAGAGAGTGAGAATAAGGAGGAGAGAGGAGAGGGGAGAGAGAACAAAGACAGAGAAACTGCTTCAGATGCTATATATCTAAATTCTTTCCTGCCCCAAATCCAGTGTGTTTTCTTCTAGAGGTTTTAATTTCATCATCTACTTTTATTAACTTTTGAATACAATAGTTTATGATTTTGAAATGTAGACTCGTTTACACCCCCTATTTATTCCTACAAGTAAACATGACCATATCTCCAGGTAGTCTAGGGGCACAGAGAAGGGGATAACATTTTGGCTATAACCTAACAGGTTCATGTTATCCGACCTCCTGGTTAGGACTTAAACTCATGTTATAAAATAGCCACCAATCTATTACTAGCCTCTATTTTTCCTTGATAGGATGCTGAGTTCCAGTGTGCTGGAACTCCTTATGATTAAAGACCAATCAGAACTGTCCATTGGGCCACTGTTCAGATAGTGTATATCCAGAGTAAATCACCAGCAAGACACTAATGATCATCATACAATAGCTTGGTACCATGATACCCCATATGAATAATATTGCTCAATACCTTCTCTTTTAAAATCCACTGTAATTTTAATTATTCAATAAAGTTCATCATAGTAGTACACTTATTGTAAAAGCCTGAAAAATTTTGTACTGACTAAATAGTCAGAGAAGCATGAATGCTGGTTGAGAATCACATATCTGCACTGTATGGCCCCAAAGAATATGTCCAATCCTGGCAGGTCACTTACAGGAATGAGATTTTACAGGCAATCTACTACAACAACAGAAATGCCTGAAAGATAATACATGTCTCATCCTAATGTCAGCGAAGCGAAACCTTTCCCAAGAGTGCAGTGGCCTTCTTTTAGAACTGTGGAGCGCTAAGCTGTAAGCCATTACAGGAGCTATCTTGGCTGAAAATGATAGGAATGTTTTTTCTTCTTTATAAGTTTTATTACACTGGAAATCATTTTTGTATTTCTAACAGTTTGACAAGAGCTAATTACAATGCGCTCATCTGTTTGGCGGACTAATTTGAGCCGTCGGGCTTCAACACCATAGCCATGCAGTGGCACTGCAAAGATACGCATGCTTCCTTTGCTCCAAGAATTTGTACTTGCTATAAAGGAAAACAGATTTGGACAGCCCTGGAAAAGTCGGGTTGGGTTTGAAGAAAACATTTCAGAATTACATTAGAGCTGGGCTACAAGTGAACTAAAAATACCTGCTCATCTCAGTGGTCTTGGCCGTGGGCCTTTCCTTTACTGTAAAAGTCAGGCTGTTTGAACAGTTGGAGTTCAGCTTGCTTGCTGTCTAAACTAGTGTTCTCTGATAACTTCTGTTACCACTGAAACACAAGCACCGTTGCATTTAAGAAAATGTCTGGAGGTGTGGAAAATAGCCAAGAGAGATGTGTTCAGAGTGTTCACACCTTTAGGCTTCCCATGCAGTAACAAGACCACTAAGACCTGTTAAGCAATGGGAGAAAGATCCATCAGTAAACATTACGCAGCAAGGGGAAAAGATGGAATGGAGTAAAGAAGCCTGTTAAAGTCAGCCGAAGATGATTATTTGAATTGCAAAGAGATATGTTCAGACATAGCTAGAGCTGCTAAACATAACTCTTGAAGTTTTTCCAGAACAGAGGGATTGGGGGAATGAGACCACTGAAGGAGAAAATTAGAAAATTAGAAGACAGAATGGGAGATGAAGCTTTAGAAGCTGGTGGGATAGCTGGAATATATGGTATTATTAGGTCTTAAATCTATTTAAGAGTTTGAGAATTTAAAAGCATTTTTTCTGACTTTGGCTGCACAATTTTAAGAGTGAAATGAAGACGTTAAGTATGGACAATGAATAACCAACAATAACTGCAAGTTATATCATGAAGGATTAAAAAGAGAGATCAGAAATAAGCCTAGGAAAGATAGTCATGATAAGCTGAATAAATCTGAGTGAAATAATTTGAGTGGAAATGAGTCAGAATGGTACTGAGCATCACAGAACTTGGCAGAGTCTCCCCTTTGCAAGTGGCTCCTGGAAGGCAGCCCCACAGTGATCGTCTGCTATTGTAGAGGTATTCCTGCCCCGTGAGTTAGAAATGAGGACATGAAGAGTGCAGGTCTGATTTTTAAAGTAAAGTGCATCGCAGACTTCGGGAACAGGCATTTGGCTCGTTAGAGAGCGCAGCATCCTATTTCTTGGCATCATCTATAGAACAGAGGGAGTTTCCTCCCGTGAGCAACTGAAGTGCCAGCTGTTGCCTTCAATATTGTACCTGTTCATGACGGAGATAGGTTCAGAGCCAAATTCTGGGCTTAGGATAGATTGAACATTTTGTACATCAGCAAACATTGGTGTAGAATGTACGTACCTAGACACAGCATTTACACACACAAGAAGGGGAATTGACCAACAACCTGCTTCACAAGCGGTGGTGCTAACAGATTCAATTCTTTCAAACCTTAAAAGATAATCGTGTGTAATTGAGTTCTATGAATCTTCCTAGCACCGCCAAAACCCTGAAAACAGAGAGCAGGTAAAGTAGTTCGAGATTATCCTTAAATCCATGCTCACATTTAAGACAATCACTTTATTTGCTAGTAGGTTAAGAACTTACAAGGTAAGACGTGCCCTAGGAACATGATCTAATCACTTGAATACCATGAAGATGAAAACGACAGTGTCCCTGGCATTGGAGATATAAAGGAACAACTGAAAAAATACTCAATTACACCAAATACAGAGTTAGGAAACACTTAAGGAGACTAACCTCCCCACTGTGCGTCTATCTGTGATACACCATATCTCCTGGATCCATGAGTGTCTCAAAAGCATGGATAAAGAATATTCCAGATGTACCAGATGTAACTATTCTTAAGCAAAGCCAAAAGTGGTTTAACATTGATTCTCAATTTGTTTTAGTGTTTGGAGTGACTGTGACTTGATACCATAACCCCCAGGGGTAAAATAAGTGCATACCTTCTTAGTGATCCACGTTTGGTCATTTTAAGCAATGTGCCTGTGTCATCTGAGATACCAAAGAATAATTTTCCTGCGGCCTGGTTTTGAGTGCCAAATTTCTATGACTAACAAAGATGAAAACGCTGTGTTTGATGCTGTGGCAAACCTTAAAACCAGTAGCTGAAGGGTTAATTCTCATGAAAGGCACCTCCAAGAGCCAATACTCCCCCCAGGAACTGTTTGTCACCTTCATTACTACATCCACACTGTGGTTGGCATTAGCCCCCACCCTATCAGTTATGGATGTGTGATTGATAGGATTTCAAATTGGATGTACCTGGGCTTTCCTTTTGGAGTTGTTGGCATTCTCAAAAGAAATCCAGAGCTTTTTATCTCTGACTTTTATTAAAATGACACAAAATATCAGTCTAACTTGCAAGCTGAAAAGAAAAAAACCTAAATAATAACCCCCAAATCTTGTGCAGGCAGCTTCTATTGATATAGCATCTAGGCCCATCAGGAAAGCCGTGTGACTAGGTGCCCATTAGCTGATAGCCCTGTCTCTGAGGTTGCCTTGGTCCCTTTGCTGTGGAAAGTCCTCAGATGCTGTTTCTATGGTTTATATGTTCTGGTCTTCAGATGAGTTCTATGCAACTGTCATGCTTGCCTCTTTAATAGACGGAGTCAGGCTACACTTTTGAAAAATCATGAATATGTAAAGAATGTGGACTTAAAGTTTTAGATAGCAGTGTCAAAGGCTCAGTGCTCAATTTCACAAAACCAGGAACTGCAGCTTTCTGACATGTGTATCTAAATGTTAAAAGTAAATCTAAACAACCATCATTTTTCTGCCACTATTCAGAAAAACAAATCAAATTACAGTAAATACATTTTAATTTGAGCTTACCAGCAAGTCAATTTCCCTCTTTTTTGTACACTCATAATCATATACTCAGTTTCATCAATAGAGCTGAGACAGTTGGCTCTACTGACACATTTGGTCTAGTATTAGGAATCATATCATAGATGGTGCACTCCAGAGTTTTTCTCCAAATGCATAAAATATCCTTGCCATCCAAAACAACAGAAGCCTCTTAGTCTAATGTCAGGTGAAACTAGTCGAAAATTAATCGGTTCTCTTTCTAATGGTGAGAATAAGGATGCACTTCAACATGGGGTTCTTTTCAGAATGGAGGTCCCCTGTGTTCACAGGAAGCAGCAAAGCACAGTGGAGAGGATTCTATAGGTCTGCTGTAATCACCCTTCTCTAGTTACTTATCCAATTCACAGAATTACCTGACCGCAAAGCTTCTCTTCAAAAGAGCAGTGCGTCATGCCTTCAGGCCACCCCAGAGAGGCTGTGGTTCCGACAGTAGTCACCAGGCTCCCTTTGATTGTGTTGTCTCCTTGGTAAATGGAGGCAGCAGGGCAGGAAGCTTCAGTGGAGCTGACAGGAAATAAAAACCTGAACAAGTGTGTCTCAATCTGGCCACTTAAGACAAAACTACCCTTTTCCTAGAAGAGTGATAGAAGACTCTGGTGAAGTAGTGGGGCTAGACTTAACTCAAAAGAGAATAAATGAGCCTTGGGGCTTCCCTCTGGTTCTTCTCTGAGCATTTTCATAACTAAACACTGTAGGTAAAGAGAACACTTTATGCAGATGCTAATGAGCAGGCACAGTTTTCCTCCACCACTACTGACTTTAATCTGAAGTCATAGTCATACTATCATCTTGGAACTGAATCAGTATGAAGACATTACTATACATGGTCACCACAAATTAAAAATAAAAAATGGTGCCCATTATAGTCTCTCTTCCTATGGCATCTTCACATAACTCTTACTCTTGCAGCCATCATTAACTATGAGTTCCAGGATCTCTCTCTCTCTCTCTCTCTCTCTCTCTCTCTCTCTCTCTCTCT
>CABHPR010143727.1:77480-95954 GCA_902168415.1 Peromyscus melanophrys | reverse complement strand
TTTTTTTTTTTCCTCCTGGCATTTTTCTTGGTAACCCAGCTCAACTTTCCTTTGGAATTTTCATAATATTTTGATAAGGCAAGTTCACCTTCAAGAAAAACGTCTTTTCAGTCTTTGTAGCTCACCAATCAATCTTTTCAAGCTTTCGGTCTACTCCTCTCCGTTTTCTGAGGTCAGAAAAAGATTGGCTGCGTGTACAAAAATCTTTCCAGATAATACGCTAGCGTGGCTTACGAGCAGAAGTATGGGACTCTACAGCAACCACAGCCTTCCCACAACTGGTCCTTCCACTGCTTTGAAAAGGAGGCTTCTGATTTCCCGGTGTCGTGGGGAACCTAAGAGCTGCACAAGTGAGGCTAAAAAGTAGAAGCAAGGCCAAGGATGTGGCTTGGTCGACAGAGTGCTTCGGCAGCACGCACAAGGCCCTGGGTTCCATCCTCAGCACCACATACACAGGGCACGATGGCGCACGCCTGTAACCCTAGCACTTGAGAGGTGGAGACATGATGACCCAAAAATTCAAGGTCATTGTCAGCTCTATGGCCAGTTCCAGGCCAGCAGGGGCTATAAGAAAAAGAGGATGGAATGTCGACAGGCTCCAGTCTGGTGCAGATAATCACACCTGCTGAGAGTTCATGAAGTCAATGGCCATGCCATGCCCATAGAACGGAGCTGCACACACTCCATCCCTGCCTACCGCTCTTACATTCTTGTTATCTCTTGTGCGGAGTTCACCGAGCCTCAGAGGAGGTGATACAGGTGTACTAACACACATGCACACTCAAGCAGAGAGAGAGAGAGAGAGAGAGAGAGAGAGAGAGAGAGAGAGAGAGAGAGAGAGAGGAGAACCACAAACACAAATGGTTAACACAAGAAACAGTCCTATTGACCACTTGTTTTATACTCAATGAACACTTTAGGTCAGCACTCTATCCAAAAGCTCAAAATCCGACTTGAAATAACTCAGATAATAAGCATTTACTCCATGTTTACTATATAATAGGAAAGGGATAGGCAGAGGCAGTTTCGAAAAGGGCCAGAGAGTAAATATTTTAGGCTGTTGGGGCCAGATGGTCCTGGTTACAAGGGCTCAAATCTGCCGTCTTAGCATAAAATGTTGCCAAAGACAATAACATAAATGAACCAGTGTGGCTGTGTTCCAATAAAACTTTATTTAAGAACACTTGAATTTAAATTCCACATAATTTCCAAGCGTCATGAAATAGTCTTTTTCCTCCCAACCATTTAAGAAAAATCAAAATTGCTCTTAGGATCCCAAACGTATAAAACAGGAAAAGACCTGGACTGGCCTTTGGCCCACTGTCTGTCAACCTCCTTTAGTTGCCTGGGAGTTTAGTAATTTATATATTTATCAGGAATGATTAAGTTGAGGGCTAGGAAGGTGGCCCAGTGGTTAAGAGCTGAACAAACATGAGCCCCTGAGTGTGAGTCCCCAGGACCCACGTGAAAGAGTGAGCATGGCTATCATGCCTGTAACCCAGTGGGGTGAGGGACAAGAGGATCACTGGGGCTGGCTTCCTGCCAGCCTAGATCCAGGTTCAGTAAGACAGTCTGTCTCGGGGAAACAAGGCAAAAAGGGACAGAACAGAACATCCTGTTCCCTGCACTGGCTTCAGCATGCACACACAGGCACACACATCATGCAAACATACACACGTAACACCACCAATAAAGAACAGTGAGCCAACTGCTTGCCTTCTAAGACAAAATAAAAATTACACTAGGAACTTGTGGTAAATGCTAAGTAAGAAGAGAAATGTGCCTAGGGTTACAAGACCCAGAGATGGGTCAATTAAGGAAATTTCTCTTAAAGGACCAAGGCAGTCTTCCTAATAAATTGAGTCTCCTTTGGGCTATTCTGTAAGTGTCAAAAGTTACCTTCATAAATAAAGCAACGGAGACTTTTGCCCAAAAGAAAAGAGTCTTCAAGCCCCACATCTGCTGTGACTTCATCAGAACGTGCCTGGGTGTGTTTGGGAATGTCCTCTTTAATTATCATCCCAGGCCAGGACCTCCAGCAAAATCCATTCTCCATTGATTGGCCAGGATTTAGCAAGCACATCCCGGGTGGTGGCTGGCTAGAACTCTTAATGGCAACTCCGCGGGTCTCCCCTGTTTATTTCCACCAAGTCCTTGAGCTGTCACAGGTAATAGTCCTCAAACTACTCTGACACTGAGAGAATCAAACAATTTCCCCCCCCCCCCCCCCTATCCCCACCCCAGTGAAAGGTCAATGGCCAGAGTCTTGAATGTTTCCCTGCACCCCACTGGTTCTGCCTAATCAAATCGGGTTTATTAGAGGGTCAACTCTAATCAGCCCTAGGTTTTATCTGCATTTGGAGATGCTTAGGCAGATTCATTTTAATTACCTCAGAACAAGCAAAAGCTTGGGTCTTGAGACTTAATTGTCACCACTGTCTGCCCGGATGTTTTTGTTCTGAGGGGAAGCTGAAGGAGCAGGGAGCCAAGCTGACTTCATCAGCTGTGTATTTAATTAAAGCACAAAGAAGAGCCAGCATGCAGGGGAGGACAGTCCCTCAGCCACCTCACTGGTAAAATGCTACCAGCTTGGATGCTCCCATTCCTCTTACACAATAACATCTAAGTCCAGGGCAGGTAAATGCTGCAGCCTGAGCCTCTGACTTCTCCAGTTCCCAGAGAGTCACCAGACAGAGAATCTGCAGCTACCGCCTCCTAAATCCAAGAGGACCCAGGTGTCTTTAAAAAAAAAAAAAAATCCCCAAACTACCGATGCCCACAGAAGCCTGGCACTGGGGGCTTGTAACGGACCCTACATTCAATCTGAGAATTCAAGCAGGTTCTCCCACTTGGGAGCAGAAAGACTATAAAGTTAACCCACTATCCATACTATGGTTCCTTTCTTGTTCAGTATTGTCAACATCAGAGAGGACACAGACTGGGCCCTCTGTTTGCCCATCTCTGCAGCTTTGCCGTACTGTGTTAGGTGATGAATACAAACGTCTGGATATGCACTCACGCGCAGGCATTGCCGATACTTTGTTGTTTCGGGGTTTCCTGACGGTTTTGTTTTGGGGGTCAAGCTGCCCTCGAATGCTCTATGTCGCGAAGGTGACCTTGAACTTCTGAACCTCTTCCTTCTGCTTCCAAAATGTTGGGACATTAGGTGTGTACCGCCATGCCCTCTCTATGCAGGGTTGGGCATGGAACCCCGGGCCTCACACATGCTAAGCAAGCACTTGATTGAGCTACATCCCTAGCTCATACTCTTTTTTTTATTTTTTATGATCACAGGACAACCTGACATCCAGAAAGGCAGGAGGAAATGTGGGCAAAATAAACACATTTTCAAATGTGAGCTAAATTACCAAGTTGGGAGAAAACCCGGGAAACCACAGGAGAGGTGTTTCAGTTAGCATGAGGTTCTCTGCCCCAGCAGACTGCCAGTGCCAGACAGACTGTGTCTATGCAAGGCTTGTGAGGAACCTGAGCCTTTTAGAGAACACCGGTTGGGGATTCACTCTGCTCTGGTGTCAAGCTCTTATTTCCCAAGAGGCCGTTCCAGGGGATCCGGTGGTCAGCTGTGGGGGAACCTATAACGGATCCGAAGTGAACCGATGTTACTGTTGGACAAGCAACAAGGGGGAAGGGGGCTCAGAGCCTCCTGTCAGAATCACTGAAGGCAGGGAACATGAAAACAGGAGAGAAAGTTTAACTCTCTGATTTTAAGTGGTGTGTGTGTGTGTGTGTGTGTGTGTGTGTGTGTGTGTGTGTGTGTGAGAGAGAGAGAGAGAGAGAGAGAGAGAGAGAGAGAGAGAGAGAGAGACCTTTTGTCTGTGTTTTATGTGTTTGTATGTATGCATTTATGGGTATGTCTACATGTTTATGTGTGCCCATGCATGTACACACATGTACAGTAGGCATGTTACTAACTAAGCTATCTCCCTGCCCCCGTGGGATTCTTCTGGAGAGGTAGGAACAACTTCTCACATACAGCCGACCCCAAACCCAAGACCTTGAACCACCAATTCTTCCTGCCTCCACCTCCTAAGTGCTAGGATTACAGAAGGGCTGCCACCCTGCCTCACTTAGTGACAGTTCAGACTAATGACCACGTCACACCAGTGACATTGCCAAACCTCTTGTTTTGGTCCCACGCCTCTCCTCCTCTGTCCAGTAGGGCCTATGGGCCTACCCAGGCTAACGACACAGGTACAGCCCAGAATGAATGAAGTAAGGAATCGCATCTACACCACTGGGACTAAGCCTCTTCCATCAAGCAAGTTCCCAAGGAAGCCCAGAGCCTGTGAGGGTACGGCCAAACACACACCCTTCCTGACACAGCAGACAGCTTTTACAAACCTCAGCGGTCCTTCTGACCGTGCTCAACTTCCTTTCCCAGAATGACCTGACCCTGTCCTAGCGTCTCCCAAAGCTTTAGAGTCCACAAGCATCACCTGAAAAGGGAAGCGGTAGGTAGGAGAGGGGTGAAGTAAAGACTTGTTAAAACATCAATTGCTCAGCCTCACTCACATCAGGTGTCTTGGTTCAGACAATCTACAGTTTCCAG
Organism: Peromyscus melanophrys; assembly: GCA_902168415.1. Classification (NCBI taxonomy): domain Eukaryota; kingdom Metazoa; phylum Chordata; class Mammalia; order Rodentia; family Cricetidae; genus Peromyscus; species Peromyscus melanophrys. The sequence goes on along the minus strand of CABHPR010143727.1, from coordinate 91,384 downwards.
ATGATGCTGATACTGCTAGTCTAGGGACCATCACTTGAGATTCATTGCGGAAAATTGGGGGTGGGGTGGGGGTTGGGGGTAGCGGAACGGAGGAAGTGGGGCAGTTGTTTTCCGTTTTTATGAAAGTATGACATCCTCTCAATGGACATAGAGCCTAGAGCTTTTTTTATATGTACAAAACAGCTGCCAGAATCCTCAAGTGTTTGCTCTCCTGTCTGAGCAGCCGGTTGTGATTTTCCACTCAGCCACAGAGCAGGATCACAGATTTTCTTTTCTTTTTTTTTTTTTTTTTTTTCCGTGAACTGGAGGATTTGCTTCATGACTGTATTATTGTTTTACAGTATCTAATGACTGGGCTGTGGAGTGCCAAATGGTCAACAAGCTTCCCCATTGTTCTTCAGGTGTGCCAACCGGCGTGTGTGCCAGAGAGAACCCTGTCTGTGGCACTGCTGGGCGGGACAAACAGGTCTCGGATACTCACCGACGGCTGAGACGGGAACACAAGTTAACCTCAGCGATACCACCTCTACCAATGAACTAATCTTTCCAAAGCAGGGGCACTCAGCCTGTTTCCTTGACTGTGCAGTCAAAGGAGAACCACCTTTTTTTTTTTCTTCCTAGTCCTTTAAAACATGCAGTTTCCATCACCCAAAACCAACCCAGAACACCCCTCTCGGGGAGCTGAAAATACGCAGACAGTAAGTGTTGAGGTTGTTGATGTAAGAGGGAAATTTTCCCAGTTAGAGAACTGCCACGAGGCCAGCTATCCTGGCTGTAAGCTCACAGCCTTTCCTTGAGCAATTGGACCCGGTCCCTGGCACAGGCTGCCTGGTTTGAATCTTGATTCCTGCTGCTTGAGTCAAGCTACAGACATAATGGCATGTTATTAAAACTCTCTGAGCACCAACTTCCTCATCTATATAATGAAGACAGCGATAGTTCATAAACTTTATTGGGCTAGCTCGAATAAGAAATAATCTATGTAAAGCGCTTGTCACAGTCCTGGGCACATTTCAAGTACTAAATACTACAGGTATTAGCACTGCCATCTGTGAAGGTCCGTACGGTACAGAGAAGGGTGTGAGCCCTCCTTTCCCTAGAGGATGCCAGAAGGCCACCAGGAGAAAGGATGGCTTCTCATCTGCTCCAAAGCAACCAAGCAAGATTAGGAGCTGCTGGTGTAAAGAATAAATCAAGAAGACTTTTAAAGGGACTGGCAAGATGGATCAGCAGGCAGAAGTGCGTGCCAGGCAAGTCTGAGGGCAGAAGTTCAATCCCTGGGACACAGACACAGTGGAGGAAACCGATTCCTGAAAGTGGTCCTTGAACTTCCACAACCACACCACGACATGTGCACCTGCGCGCAAGCAAGCAAGCAAGCACGCGCGCGCACACACACACACACAGACACACACAATATATATAATCCCTTTTTGAAACTGCGTATGTGTCTGTGAGCGTGTGCAACTTTCCACGCACGCGTGCACACACGCATTTCAGTGCCAATGCCACAGAGGTCAGAGGCACTGGATCCCCCAGAGGTTACAGGCAGTTGTGAACCACAAGACGACGTAGGTATTGGGAATCAAACTTGGGTCCTCTGCAAGAGAAGTATGTGCTTTTAACCTATCATCGCTCCAGCTCCAATGAAAAGCATATGAAGACATTAAAAGACAGTCGAAAGAGTGTGCGTCTAAGCAATCAGTGAATTCTTCCAGAAAAACTGGAAGGAAGAGCAGTAAGAAAGCACAGGTACCAGGTAAGAGGTGCTCGAGAAGGTCACCAAACTGACATCAAATATGATTCCAAAGTGCCTGTAACTGTAACAGAACACAGAAGTTTCATAAAACCCTCCTAAATAGATCCCTTTCTTCTTCCTTATTTCTAATTTACGTCTGAGCCTCCACAAGTCTGGAACCTCCTCATCAGAAACAATTTCTAATCTGAGATAGAAAGCTAGTAGGTCATTTTTATGGGAGTGGGAACATGAGGCCCAAACAGAACAAAGCTGGGAGGCCGAGGAAGAGGTGGTAGCAGGCAGGGTGAGTCTCGGGTCAGAGGGACTGCAGGAGTAAAGGTCACAGATACAAAATAAGCACACATTCTTCCCACAGCTGCTGCCTAACAAAGGTAACTCTGAAAAGTGTGCAACCAAGAATCAATGAAAGTAAAAGGAGGGGGGGGGGGACGCTGCTCCTCAAGGAGCTTGAATAAAAGCTCACACAATTGTGTGAGCATGTGCAAGCATGTATAGAGAACTAAAGTAATTCTTACTATACTTAGGGAAAATTACATTTCTGACTCAAACTAGGTCCTCCACTATGTTCTGGGACTCAAGAATAAGAATCATGCTGCCAACGACCCTGGCTCTTGAAAACACAAGTGCTATACAGACACAGAACACTGAACAGTTGATATGGAGGAGTGCTAAAGAGATACGATCTTCATTCAGCGGGCTAGTTACACTTTCCTTCCTAAACGCAAATCAAAGCCATCAATCAATCATCACTGTTCATGCTCCCAGTTTGGTCCATACCTGAAACACTCTTTCATCTTTGGAGACGGGACAGGTCCAGGGCTGCCCTAACACAAAGGCTAAATTAAGAACTGAGTTTTGAGCCAGGGAAATGACTCAGATGAAAGCACCTGCTGCCAAGCCTGAGGACCTGACTTTGATTCTTGGACTCGTGGTAGAAGAAGAACTGTCTCCTGCAAGCTGTCCTCTATCTCCACATACACACACATACTCATGCCCATACATGTGTGAACACATACACACACACACACACACACACACACACACACACACACACACACACGTAAGTAAATGTAATTTTCTTTAGCAAATACCTGAGCTTAAGACTTTGGGATGTTTCTCAGATGGTAAAGTGTTTGCTTAGCATGCCATACTATGAAGGTAACCCTAGCAAAAACTCCTAGGAATGGGGGATACAGAGACTGAACCTGGCATCTTCTGTAACCAGGCAAGGCTTTCAGTAGAGGGACTGGGACGCCAACCCAGCCATAAAACCTTCAACCTACATACAGTTTGTCCCACCTGCAAGATGTCCTGAGGTAAAGATGGTACAGAACTTGTGAGCCTGGCCAACCAATGACTGGTCCAACTTAAGAAGAAGAATTTTTAAAAAACCTCAATGAAATGATTCCTAATGATACCCTGCTGTACCAGAGCATAGCATAATCATCAGTAGAGAGGCTTCATCCAGCCATTGATGGGAGCAGATGCAGAGACCCACAGCCAAACATTAGGTGTGGCTTGGGGAATCCTGCAGAAGATGGGGAGGAAAGATTGTTAAGAACCAGAGGAGTCAAGGACACACCACCAGAAAATGCCCCACAGAAGCATTAATCAAGGCTCATGGGGGCTCGCATACACTGAACTGACAATCAGGGAGCCTGGATGGTTCTGAACTAGGTCCTCTACATATATGTTATGTTGTAAAGCTTGGTGTTCTTGTGGTACACCTAACAGTGTCTCTGACACCTTTGCCTGCTTCTGGAACCCTTTTCCTGCTACTGGGTAGCCTCATCCAACCTTAGTATGAGGGGAGGTGCCTAGTCTTACGGCAACTTGATATGCCATGTTCGATTGACATCCATGGGAAGCCTGCCCTTTTCTGAAGGGAAACCGAGGAGTGAATCTGGGGAAAGAGGGAGGTGGGGGGGAGGGGGCTGGGAGAGAGGAGGGAGGAATAACTGTAGAATGGATGTAATACATGAGAGAATACATTTCTTTTTAGAAAAATGGGGAAAAGTCTGTGACAAAAAGTATGTGTTGCGCCGGGCGGTGGTGGCGCACGCCTTTAATCCCAGCACTCGGGAGGCAGAGCCAGGCCTCTGTGAGTTCGAGGCCAGCATGGGCTACCAAGTGAGTTCCAGGAAAGGCGCAAAGCTACACAGAGAAACCCTGTCTCAAAAAACAAAACAAAACAAAACAAAAAAAAAAAAAAAAGAGTATGTGTTGCTTCAGGGAAAAAAGAAAAAATGTTGACGTCACATGTATAAACAGTCATATGCATGCTCAAAAAAAATCACAGCCAGTGATGATCCAACTACAAAGGGCCAAGGTTCTTTATCCCCAGCATCTAGCTAAGCATCTCAACCATAATCCAGATTCAACCCATGACTCTTAATGACACTCTGTAAAGTGGAAAGAGGCTACAAGGGATGATTTCGCAAAGCTTAAGAAGAGAGCTCCCAACCATCATCCGTCTACACCCACCCTAATGACACAACAGCCCATTTTCCAACCGTTACGTGTGCATCTCCTCTCTCTCCTTCCCCCAAATCATGAGCTTAACGAAGAGGAACTGGAAAGCTGGGAAGTACGGCCGTTGGCAGAACGCTTGTTTAGCATGCACAAGGCTCTAGGTTCCACTCCCATAAAACAGGCTTGATGGTGAATGTCTGTAATCCCAGCACTAGGGAGGTAGGCAGAAACAAGAGACTCAAGACTTCAAGGTCATTCTTGACAACAAGATGATTTTATTTTATTTTATTTATTTTTCGGACAACATAATGAATTTAAGACCAGCCCAGGGCACATGAGACCTTGTGACTGACTGATTGGTTGGTTGGTTGGTTGACTGACTGATTGATTTTTAAAAAAAATATGAATAGGTGATTAAAAAAAAAAAAAGAAAAAAGAAAAAAAACAGCCTGTCACAGCCCCTATCAGCCACTAAGCCAAAGTACAGCCCAAAGATTATTTGTATGCACAGTTCTGTCTTAGAACTACAGGTGTCTGGTTTTTGAGTTATAGGTCACGTCCAGCCAACAAAACCAACCTATTTCAAGAAAGTTGGCCCATCAGCTTACCTTGGTAGCCAGAGACCACCTGGAGGGCAAGGCTCTTCATGCAGACGTAAAATCTTCAATAAGATTAACTCACCTAATAGGATTTGGGGATGCTAGGAAGGCCATTATGGTGTCTCCTACAAACCAGAGGCTCCAAAGGCTTTAACCATTCACTTTAATGTAATCTGGCCTAATCTAATCAAGGCTGTCTCCTTGCATTCTGTCAGGGGACTTTGAGCACTGGTCTTTAAAAAAAAAAAAAATTAAGGAAAGGCAGATATATATTAGCCTTTATCTACAAATTAGTACAGACCTGGCTATTACTGTGGGAGGGGAAGGGAAAGGCTGCCTTACCCTGCTAGTTTCTATGATCTACTAGGCTAATAAATGACTGCACTTGATACTTAAATTGTAATTAAATGTCACAAGGAAGATCTCACATGTTGATTAATCATCTCACTCAAAACCCACACCCTCCTTTCTAAACTGACTTTAAGAGGAGCAAGGAGCTCAGTCGTCAGCAAGCTCTCCAAACAGCCAAAGCCTAGGCTGACTCAACAGCGGAGAGATTCTCCTTGATTCGACAACCCCTACACTTGTTCAAGGCAGTTTCTGTTCTGTATCCTTAAAGGTCCTCAAGCAATCATTACCTCCAGATGCTCAGCGCAAAAGCAGGTGTTCACAGCACATCTTCGTAAGAGGAATCTGAGCTCATGTGACCCCTTACACTAGTTACACTCAAGCTAGGAAACCAGCTCTCACTCTATACCCTCCATTTTCCATGTTACCATCACACCCATCACCATATTAACATGCTCATGTGTACAACAAAGCAACCTCAGGAAGAGAAGAAAATAAAAATTAAAGATATGGGCTGCCATATTCTAGACCTATACTGGCCAGTACAAGAGTACTGGAGGAAAGTAAATACCATACTACTTTTTAAATTTATTTTTTCATGTTTGGGCAATGCTGGGGATGGACCTCAGGGCACTGTGCACCCTAGGCAAGCACTGTACCAATGAGCTACAACCTCAGCACTTATTATTTAGATACTGACCATATGTTGAAGTGCTTTTTAAATTTCTGCTATATTGGTTAGTATAATTTATTTCATCTATTAAAAAAACTGAAAATGTGTGTCACACATACATATCTCAATTCAGCACCACTATTTTAGACAACATGCTCGCTTCAATTTCAAAGTGAGGCACCCACAAATTTCACTCTCAGCACCATCAGGATTAAGACAGATGAACCATCCGTCTGTGAACAACTATTTACTTTCTGAAGCCGAAGGAGGACAGTCATGCAGTCACTAAATATCTGAAGTAACCTTGACTGCTCTGTTCACTTTTTCTCAACTTTCAGTTGTGCATCCATCCTGAGATAAACAGGTTTTCACAGACCTTGCTGTGCCAAACTCACAGCTAATTCCAAATTACTTGAAGGCAGAAGTACACGGAAACCTTTCACATCCGATAAGAAGAGACTGATTCTCAGCTTACAGGGCCACAGCTCCTGTTATGGAGGACATCCAGCTTTTGAGAATTCTCCAGAAGATACTAGCTCAAACAAGCCAGGACTGACTAGTTGCAAAGACTAACCATTGAGCAAAATGACCACATTCCTGCCCTGGGAAGCATCTCCCCACAGGTTTAAACATGTGCCCCTGGCAAGTTTAAACATGTGGCTCAGAAAAAGCTGTTAGTCCCAAGAACTGAGAGGTCAATGAGAGATCCAAACAGGGCACACTGGTTATCAGAGAGAGGGTAACAGCTATCAGAGGTGTCAACCATGAAGGATGAAGGGAGTAATCTGCCACAGATGTTCTGTGTCCAGCCTGCCTTCCTCCTACCCTCTCATGCATGTCAGACCCAGGCATCTCTGGGACCTCCCTACAACACTAGTCCCAGTGCCTCCTAACCTCCCGAATTAGGCTAAAAGAGACCAAGTTTAAAGTATTCGCTCAGCACACTCAGAACAGGATGGCATACGAAGGGAAAACAGAAATGAAGCACAGAGGACCTGGCCCCTCAGTGCAGGAGGTCTTGCCACGGCAACCTAATACAGTAAGTGCAAAGACTGGGGTAAGCCCAGGGCAAGCAAGAGATGAACTCTTCTCTTGGTGAGCTGCAAACATCTGTCTCTACACAGGTCCCAACAACAAAGTGTCATTCCACCAAAGTCAATTTAATGGGCTTATTTAATGGGGAAATCAATTTCATGGGCCTGCTTACAGAGCATGGGTGAGAGGTTATTCACAGAGCATGGGTGACCCCAAAACAGTTCCATCACTAAGTGTTGCCCTAGAAGGGATAATGACTTCCTCACAGATGGAGCCCCCTGCTCAGTAAGCTTTCCAGTCTGTGTACTCGAGCACCTCCCATGTAGAAACCCAGAGACCAGGTGGAATTAAAACAGAATTACATACAAACGGCCCCAAGACACAGGAGTGAATAACTGTGATGAGGTGAGGGCCCAATGACCCTCCCTTCATCCATTCTCCTATGAGGAAACATTAACAGTCAAAAGGCCCAATCTTAAAGAATCTCTTGCAGGCAGTCACAGCTTCTCTGTTGAAAATGGTGGCAGTCACAAGGAGAGGACACCGCTGAAGCCATCCCACAGAGCCCCACACTTGGCTAAGTGTTCTACCATCACCAACTACAAGTCCCTAATACCATGGAGTAAGAGCCTCACACTTGCATTTCATTAGGCTCTTTAAATTAAACTAGCTGGTGGTTAGTGAAGCTATCTTAGGTTTACTATTGCTATGATAAAACACCATGACCAAATGCAACTCAGGAGGGCAGGGTCTGTTTGATTTCCACTTCAACATCATAGTTCATCCCTGAAGGAAGTCAGGACAGAACTCAAAGGGGCAGAAACCTAGAGACAGGGGCTGATGCAGAGGCCATGAAGGATTGCTGCTTACTGGCTCGCTCCTTGTGACTTGCTCAGCCTACTTTCTCATAGAACCCAGGAATTGGCCAGCCTAGAGGTGGCACCACCCACAGTGGCTGGGCCCCCTCCCCCACCCATCACTAACTAAGAAAATGCTCTACAGGTCTGTCGGCTTACAGCCTAATCTTATGGAGGCATTTTCTCAACGAAGGTTCCCTCCTCTCAGATGACTACAGCTTTGTGTCCAGTTGACCTACAACTAGCCAAGCACAGTGGGAGATCAAGTGGGGCTACATGATGACCAAGTCCCCTCAATGGCCCATGGCAGTCCATCCCTTCCTGGCAGTGTCTCTCAAATATAGATCTTAGCAGTGGTCAGGGGACCTACTGCTAAGATTCTCCTCATTCAACAGGGCTAATGGGGATACAAGAGTGCATCTGGAACAACTTCCTGGCAAGTTGGAAATGAGGGGTTCAGAACTAATGTCTAAAAGGGTAAGAGACTTTAACCCCTTCTAATCTCTCCCAGACAGGGAGAACCAGAAGACACAGGGACACGAGAGAGCAAAGACACAGCTGGACTGAGCCTCTGTGTGAGCAGCAACTTGGTCTTCTCTCTACTCTTAACCGGTCTTTTGGAGCGATCCGCCACTGGCATGCAAAGCTGTGGAGTTTTGGAACCCAGTTCATTCGGGCTGCAGAAGCACAAAGAGTTAAGGCACCTCTTACTTCCATCTGCCCCACCTCTCCTCCAAAAAGAAGTACAATATTACCAGGATCTGGGGAAGCTCGGTGTCGAAAGCAGATAAAGAACGGATGATGCACGCAGAATTCAGCAAACATTTTGGTTCACTGTCAAGGTGCATTTTTTTTAAAAAAAGATTCATTTATTTACGTAAAGGAGTGCATACGCCTGCATGACAGAAGAGGGCATCAGATCCCATTATAGATGGTTGTTGGGGGCAGGAACTCCGGAAAAGCAGCCAGCGCTCTTAACAGCTGAACCAGCTCGCCAGCACATCGAGATGCATTTTTAAAATGACTTTTGAAAAATTTAGTTGGAAATGGGGTAAGGTTTTTGTTTTAATTGCCCCCCCCCAAAAAAATGAAAGGTTTGATAACTTTTTTCTTTCTTTTTTTTTTTTTTTTGGTTTGTGGAACATTTGTTAGCTCTGCTTCTATGATAAGGTTCTTTGAAAGAAAAAAAAACCCTTTCCTGCACTTACGATTTTCTGAAGTACTTTTAGATCTATGGTCCACAGAGGCTTAGAGTGCGACAGAGTCAGGTTTGTGGGAGGAAGCTGTGTTTATGAGGAGATAAGGGACTCCTTGTTGATTCCACACCTTGTATTTGTGTCTTTCTCCTGGGAATTTTGGAAAGATTAATATCCACTAGATAATTTGAAGTTTCAAAATGCCTTGAGTTCCTTGGGGGAAGCAGTTACATAAATGTAAATAAATTAGGCAGCATCTGAATTTGGTTGTTCACCACTTTTTTTTACAGTGTGTTTTAATTAAGAACTTGTGCTACTGAAGTCAGGAGCTGGGCAAAGGTTTTAATCACTCAGAGACGGTTAAATCCACAGGTAGGATCAGCACTTAAGCCAGAACTCACGTTGGAATCAATGAGCAGGCCGCCTTCTTCTGGTGATCAGCCCTTTCCCCTAGCATTTGCTGAGCTGTGAGTTATTTTGCTATTCACATGCCATCTCAGACTTTTCAGATAACTTGGAGTGTCTTGAGTGAGCTGGGAAAAAAAGAACCAAAGCCAAAATGTGCATCACCATGCCTGGCCGTGTTTTTACTTTTTAAGCTAACTGTCTGAGTTTGTGAGTCACTCATCTTTAAACTATTCCTGTTTATGTATCATTATACATGCCTGTCTTCCAGGAACCACGCTTCAGGAACACATGCACTCTACGTCAGAATCCCCTGACTGCCTTTTTTTTTTTTTTTTTTAAACATATTACTCTGTTGTTACATGGTTGTTTTACGACAGGGCATACTAAGATGCCACCCTGGACCTGGCCCAGTAGCCATGGCAACTACAACAGAGCAATACAGTGGTAGTCAAGTCTACGGTTATCATAATGGAGCAACCGACATTCTCTAGTAGGTGGAGTGGGGGCTTCAAAAGACCCTCCCCCGAAGTCCAGCCACTCCTCCAGTCTATTAGTAGAAGGTTAACTGAAAGGAGGACTCCATGATGCAATGTCCATGACATCATTATCCACGATGAAGTGATGACAGAGCTCCACTGGGCTCACTCATACTCCTCTAAGGCACCCCTCTCCTACGCTCTATAAATAAACCCAATACACTTGCTGGTTCATCAAAGGAAAACAAAATTTGGTGAAATTATTCTCTGGTCTGGGATGGATATTCATTCTGTCGCCTCAGAAAAAGGTAGCACAACACCCACTACAGGCTGAACTCAGTCCCCCCCGCCCCCCCCAAAAAAAATACACGTTAAGCTGGGCGGTGGTGGCGCACGCCTTTAATCCCAGCACTCGGGAGGCAGAGGCAGGCGGATCTCTGTGAGTTCGAGGCTAGCCTGGTCTACAAAGCGAGTTCCAGGAAAGGCGCAAAGCTACACAGCGAAACCCTGTCTCGAAAAACCAAAAAAAAAAAAAAAAAAAAAAACCAAAAAAACAGAAAAACAAAAAAAAATACACGTTAACATCCTAACTATTCTAGTTTCATCACTGATCCTCCAACCAAATGCAACTTAGTGGGAGAAAGGATTTATCTGGTTTATATTGGTATCACTAAAGAAAAGCTAGGGCAGGAACTCCAGCATGAACCTGAAGCAGAAACCATGGAGGAATGCTACTTGCTGGATTACCCGCAGGCTCATATTTAGTTGGTTTTCTTAAGTAGCCCAGGACCACTTGTCCAGAGAATGGTGAGCCTTACAGTGGCCTGGGTCCTCCTACACTAATTAATAATCCAGGCAATCTTTCACAGGCCAAACCCACGGGCCAAACTGATCTAAACAATTCCTCAATTTGAGATTCCCTCTTCCCAGGCGACTCTAGCTTGTGTCAAGTTGACACTAACCTCTTAGTGCCGCCTCATGATGGGACCTTCTTCGGAACAGTAATGTTAAAGGTATAGCCAGCTGAAATGAGGTCACAGCAGATTAGCACGGACCCCTAACGCAGTATGACTGGTGTCTTTATGAGACGCCGGCCATGTACAGAAAGATCCAAAGAGCAGCAAAGGCAGAGACTAGAGCTTTGAAGCTGTGGGCTAAAGCATGCCAAGGGCCAGTAAGAGCTCCCAGAGGCCTGGAAGAAGCAAGGAAGGAGTCCCCTATAGATTAGGCCCCGACATCACCTGGACTTCAAGCTTGGACCTCCCTAAGTGTGAGACTTTTTCTATTGCTTTGAGCCATCCTGCTTTGGGCCATTTCAAAAGGGAAGCCTGGGGAAACAAACACAGGTATCCACTCCAACCTCTGGCCATCAGTCTAATTTTTATTTGTGTTACTGTTTTAGAGACAGGAACTACGGTAGCTCAGGCTGGCGCTGACCTCTCACTCTGCAGTCAGTGCACACTGGCCTAGAACCCCCAATCCTCTTGCTTCCCCCTCCCAAGGGCTGACATCACAGGTGTGTGCCGCTTGGTCCCACTAGGATCTCATCTTGAGAAACAGTTTCTAGAATCATAGGCTTTGCACCCAGCCTAGAATATATGAGATTGAGAGATCCTGTCTAAAAAAAAAAAAAAAAAAAAAAAGGAAATGAAAGTAACAAACATAATTTCACGTCAAGTCTGAAATTGCTTTCATTAAAAAGATAAACTTGGGGTTGAGGATTTAGCTCAGTGGTAGAGCGCTTGGCTAGCAAGCTCAAGGCCCTGGGTTTGGTCCTCAGCTGGGGGGAGGAGGTGTGGGGGGGGATAAACTTGATGAGTACTACAATGAAATCTGAGAAACACTAACTAAAATAACCAGAAGAAAACCTGATGTGCATGCATGCAGGTAAGGGCTGGAGGCATGCAGCAAAAAAGCCCTGCACATGGGCAAACACAGAGTCTGGCCTCCTGGCTCTGCAGAAGCAGAGGAAATAAACACCCTAGAATCAACATCAATGCCCAAGTAAGTTTCATGAGCTTGGGGGTTTTGGGGGCGGCGGGGGCTGTTTTATTTTGTTGTGGGGATGGCTGTCTTTGAGGCAGCATCTTGCTGTGTAGTCCTGACCAACCCAGTGCTCTCCACGGAGTTCTGGCTGGCCTCTGACTTGTGACAATTCTCCTACTCCAGCCTCCCCAGTGCTTGGGTTAGAGGGAGGCACTACCATGCCCAGCTATCCACCTACGTTTTGTAGGACTTGCCCTGGAAATTATCTTCAATTATTACCTTCTGCTCCTGTTTGAAAATTAAAAGGTCCCAGAAATCCCTCACCTGCATCTGACTTGCTGGACCCATATTTGCAAAGAGCTAATATTTAGAGGGAATCAGTAAGGTGAGAGCGATCGGAGCCCACTATCCAACCATCCATCCTTTTAAGTGTCTGACTAGAATCCACACAGACATACTTAGCAAACTTTAAAATACAGCCTCTCAACATTGTTACAATTAAGTCACTCTGAAATGTCATGAAAAGCAATCCAGTCCCATTAAAATCTTCACGCTCTCATTAAAAAAGCACTTACAGACTTGAAAATGTTCCTAATACATTATTTAAAGACACAAGATGTACAATGACTGAAATCCTTGTATAAGGAAAGAATAGGAGCAAGCCTGCTTTAAAAAAAAAATGTACAAAATTGTGTCATAATTGGGTAATTGGCAAACTACAGGTAGCAGTCAGATTGTAATATATCGGTTAAGAGAAGACTTGGGGCCCTTCCCCCAGCCTAAAATTTCAGCCCACCCAGGGGCCATCCTCATCAACAATCCAAACAACACTGCTTAGCTAATGGTCCCTCCACCTTCCCTGGCTGGATCTCCAGCAGGGAAAGTGGGAGGAGGAAGCAGAGAAAGCCCTAGACCTTTTCAACCGACACCCCCAGGACACCAGTCATCTGGGAAAGCCCTGACCTCTGCTCTGTGTGGTCTCCTCCCTTTCAATTAAGGGCCGTGGCTATTTATCTGTTGCCATTCAGAAACCTAAATGTGTTTTTACAGACTCTAAATCCCCCAAGGGACCAGCAGGAGCCTCAGGCTGGAAGCCTCTCTTCTCTTCCTCCCCTCCCCCAGCCCCTGGACACCCCCCCCCCAGCCCCATACAATCCACCTTTCACTCAGGAGCCAAGTTTCAAATGCAGAGGAGGAGGTGTCACTAACTCTGAGACTTAGGCATCTCCACAGGCATCTGAGTACAGAGGTGGCATGTGACTCTGGGTAGCCAGGACAGTGGGTTTCACATGGGTAATGTTTCTTTTCAACATAGTTACTGAAAATCATGACTGTGTCTAAAAGTTAAGATTTTTGACCATTTCTTCTCTTCCTCGGGGGTGGGAAGACACACACACACACACACACACACACACACACACACACACACACACGTATTTATTATTCATTTTCTGGGCAGGGAGCCCTCGGCCTCTGAGTTGACCATATAAATCACTCAATGAGTCCCTATTGTGTGTTGGGAACTTTACAGTATTCTCTTTAAATAATCGTTCATTTCCCAGTTTTACCACTGGAGAAGTCAGAGAAGCAGCAAGATCCTAACAAAGTCAAGAAGAAAAAAACCACCAGGAGGCTATTGAGCCCACCACATGTTGATTTCTAAATTAATCAATGAAATCTAGTAGTAAAAAAAAAAAAAACCTGGCAAGAATTAGGAGTACATAATGAATTCTATGTATAACCCTCCCATCCCAACATTTTGTTTGCCTTAAACATCCTTGGTTAGCTGTTTAAGATTGAAGCCAGTTAGTGCTAGAGAGATGGCTTAGCAGTTAAGGGCTCTCGCTGAGGACATGTGTTCCATTTCCAGCACCTGTATGAGGCAGCTACCTCACGACTTCCTGTAACTCCAGCTCTAGAGGATCCAACTCCCTCTTCCGGCCTCTGTGGGTACCTGTCCTCATGTGCACATATCCCCGCCCTGCCAGACACACACCCTTTTTTCAGTGAAGCTAACAGGATGGTTTGGATAGTCATTTTGTTCTCGTTCTCTCTCTCTCTCTCTCTCTCTCTCTCTCTCTCTCTCTCTCTCTCT
>CABHPR010143727.1:43360-77470 GCA_902168415.1 Peromyscus melanophrys | reverse complement strand
CTCTCTCTCTCTCTCTCTCTCTCTCTCTCTCTCTCTCTCTCTCTCTCCCCTCATCCCCCTTCCTCCCTCCCTCCCTCTCCCTCTACTAATAGTTAATTGCTAAAGCTCAGTAAAGGGGAATGATGGGGCTGGGGTACCACTCGGTGGAGTGCCTGCTGACCATAGGTGAGGCCCTGCGTTCAATTTCCAACACTATAAAAAGAAAGACGGGGTACGAACAGAGAGACTGCAATGAAACACACAGCTCACAAGCTGTCATTTCTTGCTATACACAGAAAATAAAATGGTTGCCTAGAAGGACTCTAGGAGCCTAGGAAAATACCACCAACTGGTTGGCTTAAACCACAGAATTTCATTTTCTCATCGTCTTGGAGACTGGGAATTACAAGTGGTCCAATTCTAAGTATGACCATTTTGATGGGGCACTCTTCCTAGACTGTAGATGGTCACCCTTTCACTGAGTCCTCACATAGGATTTGGGGAATATCAAAAAAGAGAATAAGATCTCTGGTGTCCTAAGGACACTAATCTCATCAAAAAGATTCTGCCCTCATGAACCCATCTAACCTAACTGTCTCCCAAGGTGACATCCAAATACCATCACATCCAATATGTACATAGGGGACAGGGGAGAGCCACTTTTTTCAGTCCACAGCAGGGATCTTCAAATTAGCTCGTTGGTCCCACTGGAACAGCCACTGCAATCCTTCAATAAACAACGAACAGCCAGCAGCTACAGAACAGTTAACAGGCCACACACGCACCTTCACCAATGATCTGTGGAATCCATGAAATCAGATGGCCGAAAGGCTTTTAGGGTGCAGAAAGAGTTCTCAGTCAGTCAATGCCGACTGAGGCTAAGAAGATGCGTGTCCATATATGGAATATACAAATAAAGAATTTGAAGATGGTTGCTTTCAACGAGTATGGCTGACTCTTCAAATAATAATATCCTTGTCTTCCGGGGGTCCAGGCCCTAGTGTGATCTTCTTCCCTTGAGTAGGATATGTCTGTGACTTGCTTCTAACCACTGGGGTTGGGGTGGGGGGGGAGTAAAGATGGTAGTACCTTTCCAAACAAGGCAACCTATTTCTACTTCTTTATTCTTACTTATATGCATGCATACGTCTGAAGGAGGCGTATGTGCACGTGTGTGCAAGTACTCAAGGAGGCCAGAAGGGGGCATCAGGTCCCCTAAAGCTGGAGTTACAGGAGGGTGTGAAGCACCCAACATGGGTGCTGGGAACCAAACTTAAGTCTTGTAGAGGAGCAATTAGCATTACCTTAACTGCTAAGCCACCTTATTTCAATTGTTAATGGACATGTGTCTACCAAATACAATTCGGTCTAGATCTAGGATGGTAAGCCAAACCAAAAACTTTCTCCTCAGCTAACTGAATATGATTATGTATAGTATGCAAAAAAAAAAAAAAAAAAAAAAAAAAAAAAAAAAAAAAAAAAAAAAAACCTAGGAATGGCTCTATCCTGGTTTTCTGCTTTGTTGCCTTTTAAATGTTTTCCTTCCTTTAAAGCATAGAAAAAAATAGAAAAATCTGCAACCTTCTGAGTTGTTTTTACTCCATAATAAGCAACTCTTTTGGCTCCAAATTGGGGTGGGAGGGCACTCTTAATTAACAAAGCCATTTAACCTAGAAAAATAACCACTTTTAACCTCTCTCTGGAAGGGAATCCTCCCTGTAGAATGGAGGAACATCTACACTCCAAGGGACTGCGCTAATTCTAGTCCAACATCCTTGGCTATTGGAAGGTTGAGTGGTTGTTGTCCAAGGTCACCACGGAAGTTAACTACAATGCCAAGTCAGACTGTAGTGACTGCCTGCAACATCCCAAGAATCATTCTGGCCATGTAGCAAATAGATATAAATATGTCAAAGAAAATGTCATCAATCAATCCCTAACTGTAGACCTCAAACACAAAGTAGTCAATGGAAACAATCTGTTCTTACAGTATTCCAGATGAACAACCGGATATGAGGAAAGAGAACTAAAAAAGCCAATGCATACAGAGTGTTTCACATGAGTGAAGATTTCATACTGTAGAATTTTTTTATATCCTTCCCGAAAACATAACTGATTTTTTCCCCTCGGGGCTGAGGATGGAACCCAGAGCCCTCCCTGTGCATGTTAGGCAAGCATTAGACCAGTGAGCTATACTATACCTCCAGCCCCTATAGCTGAAATCTAGAAATATAAATCATATTTAAGCATTGAAGGAGAAAATATCAATACTGCAACCTCCTTCCCTAACTATAGTTTCCATAAAATGTGATTTTATTTACTGAAATTTCCTGAAGAAAGCTTTTCAAGCTCCAAGGCCTGGTTCCCATGCTAAACAAGGCAGTCAAACTGCACCGGAGATACAGGGCCCACAACAACCACACTTCCCTCAAGAAGTACACATATATGCATATGTGCTAGGAATAAGAATGTTGTATTACAATAGGTGGTGGTGGCGCACGCCTTTAATTCCAGCACTTGGGAGGCAGAGGCAGGCAGATCTCTGTGAGTTCGAGGCCAGCCTGGTCTACAGAGTGAGTTCCAGGACAGCCAAGGCTGTTACACAGAGAAACCCTGTCTGGGGGCAGGGCAGGGGTGGGGGAATGTTGTATTACTTCCTATTCTAATCTGTCACTTTGACAAACATCATGACCAAAAGCAACTTCAGGAAGTAAAGAATTTATTTCGTCTCTTTCTTCCAGGTTACAGTGCCCCACTGAGGGAAGTCAGGGCAGGAACTCCAGGCAGGAACCTGAAGACAGGACTGCTTGGAACTAACTCTACACCTTTGAGCAGAGAAACTCATTCACAGCCAAAGAAACCATGGAGATATGCTACCCGCTGGTTTGCTCAGACACATTCTAAGACCACATACCCAGGAAATGGTGCCGCCTACAGTGTACTGGGCCCTCCAACACCAATGAACAATCAAAAAAAAAAAAAAAAAATCCCACACAGACATGCCCACAGGCCAGCATGATCTGGGAAATCCCTGAATTGAGGCTCCCTTCTCAGGTGACTCGGGCTGCGTCAAGTCAACAATTAAAGTTAACTAGGACATCTTTCAGCAGGGAACAATGTGATGTATGAGTAAAATTTTGTTTAGAGGATCCCAAGAGGTTCTAAATAGTGTGATATTAGCTTGTGCTACAAACAGCAACCCCAAACTGGGAGTCAGGCTGGCTGTGATTGTACAGATCTTTAACCTTAGCACTCCGAGGGCTGAGGCAGGTGGGTCTATGACTGTGAAGTCAGCCTGGTCTATGCAGATACTATTCCTTTCTTTGTTGTGTTGGCTCGCTACACATCTGAGAACTTCCTTCCTGTAATCTGCTTACATGTCTGTCTCCTGCACTGGACAGCAGCTTCGGAACACAAACACCCTTTCACTGTTTCCTTGAAGCACTTGCTTGGCAGGGCAGCCCTTGACACAGGTGACAACGCCACCATATTAGATATCGAAGCGGCCAGGCCACCCACCCACTTTTAGATGTGGAACGAGCTATTGTCATTTTTAGAAGGAAAAGAGATATAAGTCTGCCACAATCTCATACACAGTTACTAGGGAACCATGCTACTACCTCAGTGTTAAATCTATTCTTGGTTAATGATGGTCCTTCTGTTTATTCCATGTTACTTCTCTCTCTACCAGCCATTGTTTCTCAAGTCAAAGTTCTAAGAAATGTGAGTAACTATTCCATGCACGAGTGAAATGGACAGCGTTCTGAGGTCGGGTAAGTTTGAGAAATCTGTGTTAAACCATATTACTTGAACAGACGTCTTGAAACATGCAAATATCAAAGTAGATTTCCAAGAAAGGAATAATGTAGTGACTTTTTTCTCCACCAAAACATCTCATTCCATTCTTCTATGGAAGATGAGGAATACCCACTTTCTGAGAAATGTCTTCATGTTAATGGCAGTTATAAGTGGACAAAATGAGAAACTCCGGCAGCACAGCTATAAATATTAAGCAAGGACAGGAAGCAGACTCATTGTTACATTGTGACAACCAACGGTTACTACTTACCTACACTACTTAAGAGGGACAAAGCCCCCCCCCCCCCCCCTAACAGAGCTTATATCCCACTGGAAGGGAAGAATGCCCCGCCTCCAGGTGGGGAGATAAAGAAGTCTTTCTAGTCTCCAGGAGGCTCTGAACACTGTTCCTTTTACAGACCTTTAGCACCTGGTGGAGCTCTGTAAATATACTGCTTAGCAACTTGCTCATAGGAGTCAGTAGGCATTTTCCAAATTCCCACACAAACCAATCAAAACAGTAGTAAAACTCCATGCTCCGTTATTTGATGACATGGAAAAACTTTTATATAAACGATCCAGGATCTGGAAGGGTAAGTGCCCTTAGGAATCATTTAATACCCCGACCCCTAGCCCGGCACCGAATCTCCTAAGAAGAAAGTGAGCCCTGGAGAAGTTAGGCGACAGACCAAGATAATACAGTAAACCTAGGAACTGACATGAAGATTCAGAACCACAAACTGCCACAAGTCTAAGGCTGCAAAAAAAATCACAAGCAACTGCAGAAGATTGTGACCATCAACCACCAGGCTCCTTCTGTCCCACTCTCCTGTCTTTTCCTGTCTCAGTGACAACAGCAGTTCGGCAACCCAAAGCATTTCTCCAAGCACTGTCAAAACACAGCTTTCTCCTCAGTCACATCCAACCTCCCTGCAACAAGAGACGCATACAGTGCAGACAAGGAAAGCGGAGCCCAAAGAAAGCTTGAGGAGCTGTGTGGCATTTCAACAGGTTTCCAGCCAGTAAAGCACAGCACAGCCAGCTATTTTATAGAGCTCATCAGACTGAACGCTTCAACGAAGATTCTAGAATGAAAAGGCCCTATTAGAGCAGGTGTTAAGTCCTAGGTTCTACCCCAAGCTCTTTCCCTAACCTGCTCAATGACCCTGGACCAGTGACTAGTTCGTTCCCGATCTGTAAGGTGGAGGTCCTATGAAGGCCCTAAAAGGAGTCATATTCTGTGACCTTGTTGAACACATGCCACCAACCAGGAACTTCCCATCAGCTGAGCCTCAGCCCTTGCTCCCAGGATGGAACCACTTTTGTTGCTGTCTGAATTGCAGAACTGCTAGACTTGCATCAAGTACTGAATGTTACAGGACATAAAATAGATAAGTGCTCTCTAGGTAGATTTTATTATACTTCCCTATCATTTAACATACAGTAAAGAGCAATACTATGAAATATTATAGAACCTAAGAGTACAGTATCCCATGTTGTTCCAACGACCATGGTGTCTACATTCCAGAACTTACGTTTTAATAAAACCCTGCAATAATTCAGTAAGAAAAGGGAAGAGGGGAAAGCCAAAGTCCCATGAAAAACTAAAACACAGACCTGTTAAAACCCCTCATTAACTCCCCCTTCCTCCTGGCTTACCCTAAACAGACTTTCACTGCAGACTTTACGCAGTACTGGGCAAACTGAAATGTCCCAAACAGAAAACGTATTCAGAAGCAAGCCACTGGAGGAAAGCAGCCACATCTGCACCCTACTGTCAATCAAAAGAAGAGAGCAGACAGAGAGCACCTGGGCCCTTCCTGGTGGCTGGCCTCCATGTTGCCTGTCTCAGTTACTGCCTCAATCCCCGCTTCCTGAGCCAGTGACCCTTGACTTGAATCTTCAGATTAGAAGTCAATTCAATACGTTTCGACACCCATATGGCAATGCTCCTTGGAATAAAGCAAAACCTCGACCAACCAAAAAAGGATAGGTGGAAATACTCTAAGAAAGGGGAAAAAAGAAAGAAATGTGAGCTTAAAAAGCATGCTGAATTGTAACAAAAACTGAGGCTATTTCAGTACAAACACAAAGGGAAAAAGAGACACTGGGAAACTGTGCTGCTTATGAAATGAGAATTTCTTTTGTGCTTCTAAATGTGAGCGCGAGGAAAATACACTCTCTTCTTACTACAAGGATCTACAAAATACACTCATAAAAAGAAGTTCAACATCTGCTGAGACTAATTAATTTGCTCTAGAGCAAGATGTCACTTAATCTTTCTAAAACTTCAATTTCCTTAGCTCTAAAAAGAATATTGATGGGTGGCTCCTAGATGACCTGAAAGCTCTTTACCTCACTCTGAAGCATGCCTACCCTATCCTAACTGTTCATTTGGTAAATCACAAGTCCTTGCTTTTGGTCTGCATACACACTGAACATTCCAACACTGCAAACAGAATCAGATGGAGCAGCAGCCGTTCAGACTTCTGGCCCAGTATTTCAGCAGATAAAGAGAATTACAGAACAAACCAGTCTCTCTAGGCTAACCCTTGATGAAGATATCACTTTGACCCTGTAGGCACAGATTTTTATCACCTGAAGAAAGGCCAAGCATTTCTTTTTTTCATACATGAGGCAAAAATACACGCTTCTTGCTTCCATTTCAGTCTCTTTCTTTTAAGTTGATCCATATTCATTGGAAATGCTATGTTTCTGAATCACTCCTAGATAGAAAAACAAAGGCACTTTTGTCTTTAAAAAGCAGTTACTGGGGCTGGGGATCTAGCTCAGTGGTAGACTGCTTGCCTAGCATGCAGGAAGTCCTGTGATCCATCTCTAGCAGTCAGGGGCAAAAGGGGGCACGGTGGTATGCACCAGTAATCTCTGCACTTGGGAAGGAGAAACAGTAGGGACATCAGGGGTTCAAGGTCATCCCCAGCCACATAGTGAATTCAAGGCCAGTCTAGGCTAGAAAGTAAGACCCTCTCTCCAAAGGCGGAAGGAAAGAAAAATAAATAAAGCTCTCATATGTGGCTACAGAAAAACTGCTTTTAATCTGGCAGTATGCATCAAAATTTTAAAACACACATAGAACACCAGCCATATGATTTAGTATCTATGAATTTATGGTATAGCCACTTTTAAAGGCCCTTGAAGCCACCAAGCCTGATAACCTGAAACATAGGCCTTCAGTGACTTCTCAAAGTTCTCAGTTTATACAGCTACAAAAGGCATGGCATTTCAAATGCTATCCATGGTATATGGAAAAGAAAACAGGGTCATCCATACCAAGGGAGAGCCCTCGGTCCTGCCAAAGAGGAATGTAAATGCTTTGGCTGTCTCTGCTACAACCAGTTCAATTAGCATCAAAACAAAGGCTCTTTAAAAGGCCATGCACACTCTGTATGGGCTGAAGTCTAATTGAGCTACTTGTAAATTAATTACCTAATGTTGTCAAAATGGGGGATGGGGGGTGGGGTGGAGAATCATTCCTTTTGTAGTGCCACCTAAAGCTGATCCTAAAAGCAAGCAAGCAAGAATCCCCAGCAGCAGCAGCAGCAAATGTTAAGTTTTGCAAAATACAGCGACAGAGACCTTCCAAAGTCATTGCTGATTCACGACGGATTCCCTTGCCAAGGCTTGATTTGTTAACATCCCCTCCTCCTTCTGGTTTAAGTACCTCCTCTGGCAGAGAACATGATACATTTCCATTCTCTCTCCTCTTAATCCACAAGACTTCAGTTCAGAGATGAAGGAATCAGTGCCAAGTGTCTTAGACAGGACACTGAATTAAAGCCGGGAACATTAATCCACAGTGCCCTCTGGTACTAGACAGAGGGCTAGAGAATTAAACTTTCATTCTAGTGCAGCTGACCCGTACATATACACCTTCACCCCCTATGTCTACCTCCAAAATCTGCTTATAAAATATTTACTGTAATGATACATGATTAATCTAGTCTAATTTTTTTTTAAACTGGAGTTTGTCATTACTCTCACACATGCTTTCAACCATCTCAAGATTCTTAAAATTAACAGGTTAATTAAGGTTTTGTTTATATTTCGAATTCTCTTTGGTTGGGGGTGGGGGTGGGGTAGGGAGAGACAACACTGTGCCATAGTACTCGTGTAGAGGTCAAAGCACAACTTGAAGGAGTTGTCCCGTGTGAGTTCTGGAGCCAGAACTCCAGTGGCTGTGCTTAGCATCAAGTGCCTTTATCCACTGAGTCTTACCTTCCCCCCTCTCTGCCCCCCAAGCTTTTACTTTTAAGTAGAAAGGTTGCTAAGTCCCATGTATGTAAAGCATGGCCATCACTCAAGCATGGCTTCAGATGAAAACCCTTATGTTCCCAAATAACCGAACTGAGTTCCCATTCTGATTGGCAAACACATAGGGAAACTCCAAAGACAAATGGCAAGACACTGCTGGGAATTGACCTGAACTCCTAAGAGGTCAGATCAGAGGGGACCTGGGAGACTAAACAAGGGAAGCCTTTTCCAACACACGTGTCCTAGGGTTTCTTTCTTTTTGTTTGTTTGTTTGTTTGCTTGCTTGTTTGTTTGTTTGTTTCTCTGTGTAGCTTTGGAGCCTGTCCTGGAATTCACTTTGTAGGCCAGGCTGGCCTCGAACTCACAGACATCCGCCTGCCTCTGCCTCCTGAGTGCTGGGATTAAAGTGCCTTAGGAATTCTGCTGCTGTGATAAACGCCATGACCAAAAGCTACTTGAGAAGGAAAGGGTTAACTTCGCTTACACTTCCATCCTACAGTCTATCACCAAAGGATGTCAGAACAGGGATTCAAGGCAGGAACTGAAGTAGAAACCATGGAGGAACACCGCTGACTGGCTTGTTCCTCCGGGATGGATCAGCCTGCTTTCTTATACAACCCAGGCCTACCTGCCCAAAAGGAGCACTGCCCCCAATGGGCTGGGCCCTTCCACATCAATCGTTAATCAAAAGCATACCCCACAGACTTGCCTACAGGCCAATCTTACGGAGGCATTTTCTCAGTTAAGATTCCCGCTTCCCGGATATGTCTAGGCTTGAGTCAAGGTGTCAAAAACCAACCAGAATAACAAAACACGTGGTGATCATGAGCTAAATATGAGATAAATGCCCACAACTGAGTTACTTTAAAAAGAAAAAGATAAATTTACAAGGAGCAGCTCTGACCTTTGAACTGTGGATGGATCACTTGGAACACTCTCCCCTGAAAAAGCATATACGTACGCGCTATCTCTTCAGGACGGAGAGACATCAGAGATCACTATTAGTGGTGTTAGCCCTAGTAACAATAATCCAGAGGAGTGCTCAGTGGGTTTGCCTGGAACTGGAAGTTGAGAACCTGAGAGTACACTTCTGAAAAACTACACTCTTTTTAATGCACCAAATTGTGTCCTCAACAGGCACAGAAGTACCAAGTTAGGTCTCATCTCTCTTACCTCAATCAATTCTGTGAAGACTCTGAAAGTGCCCGTCTGTATCACTTTAAATGAACACACTGAAGCTCCAGCTTGGTGAACCATTGGATTCACTGAGGTTACCTACAGGCACAGGGACAACTGGAAGGTATTGACACTCCTGGAAGCCTCTGAACCACTTTGGGAGCCATACCACGTTAAGTATTCCATGAGAGACTCATGAAAGAAAAACTAGATGTGCCCTTGCAGAGTCCCACCACAGGATGTCATGAAAGGCTATTCCATGGGGCAGAGTCACCTGGACAACTTAAAGGAAACTAAGCCACCGAAGATATTCTCATTCTCATTCTCATTCTCTCTCTCTCTCTCTCTCTCTCTCTCTCTCTCTCTCTCTCTCTCTCTCTCTCTCTCTCTCTCTCTCTCTCTCACACACACACACACACACACACACACACACACACACACACACATACACCCCATGACTGACTCAGATCCCAGGGAAACCAATGCAGAGTATGAGCAATTGCAGATCCAAACTGCCTAACTCCAGTTTAACCTACTATTTACCTCTTACACAACCACTGGGGGGAAATGGCCTTGGGGGCTACCACAGGGAAGGTTTAACAGGCTGGATCTCTTGAAGGTTTAATGTCTCATTAAAAGCCTCCAACACTCCCGATACAGAAATACAATTGATAAAACTATTTAAGATTAGGACAGATTAAAGCTGACATCTATTTAATTAGCAGATGTGTAATCTATGAACAAATCTTCAGCCAGCTCTCCTTCCTTTCAAAGAAAAATAGTAAGCAACCAGAAAATCTAAACTCCTGAAAGAAAACTAAAGCTCACTGCTGTTAAGTTTTTTGTTTTGTTTGTTTTGAATATGAGACAAGGGAAACTCAGGCTACAAAAAAAATAAAAATAAATGGACTACAAACTGAAATCCATAGATTTTTAAAGTATAGTTTATAATATAAGTAAAGATCAATGGACAACAAAGTAAAATCCACAGCATTTTTTTTTAAGTTCAAAGTAAAGGGAACAGACATTTGAAGTTCTAAACAGACACAGCAAGATCTTAGGAATAATGTAAACTTCTCATTCCCAACCAGCTCCAAAGTATTACTGTTTCAAAAAGTGAAGAACTGTACCAATTCCTAACACTCAAATCCACAGACATCCACTTCTCAGAAACGGACTGTGACGATCTTCAGTGTCCACCTCACTGGGCTGAGAATCACAAATCCCACCAGGCACATCTGGAAGGGTATCCCTCACTCTGAACAGAAGTGGCGCCATGCCATGGGCTAGGGTCCTACAGATTGTACATACTGACTATACAATAAATACACAATAAATGGAAACAGCAGGCTGACAGCAGAGCTCCAGCATCCCACAGATTCTGCCTCCAGATGTGCCACAGATGTGAGCAAGCAGCCCCGTGTTCCCACTGCCATGCCTCCCCCTCTCTCCAGGATGGAGTGTACCCTCAAACTGCCCTTCCTTCCCTGAGCTGCTTCTTGTCATTTGGTCACACAACTACCAAAGTCACTACTAATACATCCCGTGCAGTACTAAAACGTAGCAACTGTTCTGAGCGCTACGAGATTTAGAGAATGTTTATTCCACAAAGAAACATGGGTCCTCTAGGATCATCCCAGAGAGGCGAAGAGGGCTTTTAAGCGAAACCCAAGTGCACATGGTGAAGGAGAGCACCAACTCCCAAACATGGTCCTCTGACCTCCACAGGCATGCAGAAGCACAGACGGGCACACAAAACAAATAATAAGACAAATACGTAAGATTATTATGTATACCAGGCTCCAGCATTTCACTAAGTGAATTCTCTGTAACAATTCAAGATGGACTTCCCCTAATATTCAATTCTGTCTTGTGATGAATGGGTGTTATTTGAGGATTTTAGGAGATAAGGAAGAACGTAGCAGCAGCAGCAGTACAGCTGGCAAAGTTATTTTGGAATTAAGTAATTCAATCGACATGCTGGGGCTAGAACGCAACAAAAATAAGACAATTAGTCTTTATGTATATCCGTGGAGTGAAAACTATTATCCACAATTTGGCTAATTATACACTAGAAGAAAGCTCGAGTGAACCTTGCCCATGCCACCCTGCTTAAGCAGTCCCTCCATCGGACTGACCACTGGGCAGTTTCACTGTAGGCAGCTCTTTACCAGTATATTCGATGCAGTTCTACCAAACAGGTATTTTACTCAGACCATCACCCACTGTTAAACTATTTTTTTCTCTTTTAAAAATATGTTAAGTGGGTCAGAAAAGAGATGCAAGTCTCCAACTGCTTGCGATAAGCTCTCAAAAGGTCAAAAAACATGCTAAGTGGCAATAGAAGTACTTCTCTCGTCCGCATTTTCTTCAACAGCTCTGCATACTTGAGACCTTGGTTCTTAACCTTTTATGGGTCACTGACCCCTAAGAGAATCTGATGAAAGCTAGAGAAACCTGCGTACACAAATCTTCTGCCCGGGAAGTCTGGAAAGCCTGTGAATTCTTTAAAACCGAACACAACGTTAAAGACTTCTCAGCCAGCCTGTGAACCCCATGGGGCAAGGCTTGTGTTGATTCTTGTTCCTACAGCCAGTTCTTAAATGACCACGGCGTGATGGACAACCAATTCTAATCCGCTCATGAAGTGGATAGATGAAAAATCGGTGCAGGGATGGATGACAAAATACAATCTTCCTCTTTTTCACTGGTTTCCAAATCTGTGGGAACCTAGAATTTGGGGCGCTCTCCAAAATAGATTTCTAGCTGTCACTACCAAAAGATTTAGATTTAATCAGTCTTGAGTAGTACACAAGAGTCTAATCAGGTGAGTTCCTCCATGTGCGTGCATGTGTGCGTGTGCGTGTGCGTGTGCGTGTGTGTGTGTGTGTGTGTGTACACGAGCGCGCACATGTAGAGGGCAAAGATCAACACCCAGTGTCTTCCTCAATAGCTCTTCACTTAATTTTTTTATTTGTTTATTTGTTTGTTTAAGACAGGATAGTTCAACGAACCTGGAACTAAACTCACCAATTTGCATAGACTAGCTAGCCTGGTCAGTGAGCCCCAGGAATCCTCTCCAGCACTGTAATTAGAGACAGATGAGCACTCGGCTTTTTACGTGGGTTCTGAAGGATTTAACTCAGACCTTCATGCCTGTTCCGCTGAGCCATTTTCCCACCCCTACTTTTTATCAAGTTCCCTCTAGATTAGAACACCACCAAGTTTAACTGAGAGGATGAACACTTCAAAACTTTTCCTGATATCTGCTAAGGGAGGAAATAACACATGCAAGCCGCTCCAACAGACGCTGGAAACGCTGCCCACCTCACTGGCTTCACACGGGCCTGAGATATCGCTAAGTACTGGAGTTTACAGCTCTGATAGTAAAGGGCGTCTTATCCAAGCGTTTTGTAGTTTGCTTGTTTTATTTTCCCTGAAAGGTCACGATGAGCACACCCAGACATTTACAGCGAGGTGCTTAGCACGGACGCCGGTGAGACCTCCACACCGTCAGAAACTCAGCTTCACAACTTCCTGACAGTCAGTGCTGGCTCAACAGACTCACTCAGACAGAAAGGGATGCACCATACTCTTAAATTAGAAGGAATTCCTGACCTGAGTCAAATGTTTTAGCACATTTAAGTCATGTTCTCACAGGGCACAGTGGTGCACACCTTTAATCCCAGCACTCAGGAGGCAGAGGCAGGAAGACATGCGTGAGTTTTTGAGGCCAGCCTGGTCTCCAACTGAGCAAGCTCCACTCCATCCAGGACTACATTAGTGAGGCTGTCTCGGGGGTGAGGATGTTCTTATCAAGAACTGGTAGGCAACACCTCCAAGAGTATAAAATTATGCCCTCTTTACAAAACCTGATTACGAGACTAGGCCTAACGCTGCCTGATGAGGTGCATCTTTCTCAAAAAACCTGCAATGTTTAGAACTCTGCTCCCCAGCCAGGGACTACTTCTAATCCCACAAGGCTGAGACAAGAGGACCCCGATGGAGCACAGAAATTAGAGGCTGGCCTGAGCACCTAACATGGCATGGCTTACAAAAAAAAAACAAAAAAAAAACCCCACAATTTCTTGTTTCCCTTCTATCCCTGTTTTCTGCAGCTAAGTCAGGTCCCTTCCTCCTTCTTTTCTTACCTCCCCTCTCTTACTTTCTCTCAAACTTCTCCCTTCCTGTAGTAAAAGGGTTTCCACTCAAAACGAAACTCACCACCATTGCCCCCATCAGCTTCCCATCCACTACTACTTCCTCTCTTCATGGAGGCAGACGCAGGTGATCAGACACAGCTCAATGACACAGCTTCTAGAGTGCCATGCTCTTAGCTGAGCATGGCAGTGGACACCTGCACTCCCAGCACTTGGGAGGTAGAGGCAGGATGGATCAAGAATTCAAATCCAGTCTATAGGAGACCTTGCCTCAAACCAACAAAATCAAAACCTCAGGCCCTTCCATCTATCCTGCTACTGACTTCAGGATCTCTGAGGCAACTTCGGAGCCATGACAGTTCACAGAGAGTGCTCAAGAAATGTTCACTATGATTGCACTTCTTCCAAACCGCCTCTAAATCCAATTGTCTGTGACCTGGTCTCTACCTTAAGCATAAACAAGCAAGCCCCATTACCACGAGAAATTCCAGAAAACAACTTTAAGATGTATCACATATGTGCACACTCGTAAATTTTTTAGCAAGGCTTAAAAATAGAATTCACAAGACTTAAAACGTTCCCGTTCTGACCGAGTCTAATTTACCCTCTAGGAACTCAGACTCCACGCACACTTCAGCGAAGGCAGTAACTAGTAGCAAACTTCCCCCAAGACCCTTCACACAACCACAGATTGTGCATAAACAGCACTCTTGCCTCAGAAGACTGTTCAGAGAAAAACACACCCTTTGCAATCACTTGACAATGGGCCACACAAGCACACACCACTGCAGACATTGTAAGTGAAGTGATTACATCCAAGGATGTCATGAAATGCAAGGAACAGGGCTGGAGAGAGAGAGCTCGGCAGTTAAGAAGGCTTGCTGCTCTAGTGGAAGGCCAGAGTTTGGGTCCCAGCACCCATCTTAGGGAGACGGACGATCACAAGCTCCTGTAACTCCAGTTCCAGGGACCCTCTTCTGTCCTCTTCATTACCAAAGGCTTAGAAATCTTTTTTTTTTTTTTTAATATCAGAAACAACTCTCCAATCCTCCACACCCAATCAAACACTGTCTCTCCTAAGGAAGAATTCTGTTGCATTATCTCTCAAAAAAGAACACCGTTGGCTGATGCTATACACTGTCAGGGCACTTTGATAAATCATTTAGTCCTCACAAGCCTCAGAAGGCTATACTATTATTTTATAGACAGGGAAACTGAGACTTTAACATGTCACACAGCTGACAAGTGGCAAAGCTGGGCTGTGAACCCAAGGAATGTCACGGGGACCTCCAAAAGCAGGATTTCTCTTCATAATAATGCTCACCTTGGTGAGAGACTGTGAGAGTCAGCTCCTACCTTTCCCACCTTTTCTAGGGTTCTTATGAGTAGGAGAGAGGGATCAGAAAATATTAGATAGAAAGATAGTGAAGAGGAAATAGACAGAAACACAGAATAGCTTCAGGAGGACCTGGGTCAATACCCAACGGCCTCGAGGCTTTATTCAAAAGGTTTTTTATAACAATGCCAAGGGGAGAGGCAAAAGACCTCCCCCTTGCAAGATCTAAGCACACCGTACAGCCAAGTTGCAGACCCTTCCAAACACCTGGTAACCACGACATCTGCGACCAAATCATCTCCTTATGCAGCCCTGCTGGGGAAAGCAAGCTCAGATTCTCTGACTCTGAGTAAGTCCTCACTAAGAAATCTCTGTGGGCTCCCACACACACCTTGCACTTAATCTTAAATCTGCAGGATACTTTGGTTTTGTTTTTGGCTTTGTTTTTTGAAATAGGGTCTCACTATGTAGTAGTCCTGGTTAGCCTGGAACTGAATGCATAGACTGGAACAGCCTCCGAAGCACTGAGATTAATGGAGTGCACCGCCATGTCTAACTATACCTTGATTCTTCATACCCATTATACCCATCACAGACAGAGACAAAGCTAGCACTAGCACGTCCTACACTTTATTCATGGTTCCTAAAACTGCTGATTGGCGTTACTCTCTTCGGATGCAGTTTCTTGAGGACGTATACAGCTTATACACTCATACAGCTCCTTTCTAAGGTTAACACTGATGCTCAAGAAAATCATGAATGAATGAAGTGTGCCAGGAACATGACTGTCAGTCAAGTATCTGCCACCCAAGTATCAGGATCTGAGTCTGGATTCCCCAGGACACAAGTTAAAAAGCCAAGCAACAGTGCTGTGTGCTGTGCACATGTAACCCTACTGCTGAGGAGGCAGAGACAGGCAACCTGGAACTCTCTGGCCGGAGACTAGCAGAATGGATGATGGGCTTAAGGCACAATGAGAGACCCTGCCTCAAAAAATAAGGTAGATATGATAAAGACACATAGTATCAACCTTCTCACCTCCCTCTCTCCCTCTCTCCCTCTCCCTCTCTCCCTCTCTCTCTCTCTCCCTCTCTCCCTCTCTCCCTCTCTCTCTCTCTCTCTCTCTCTCTCTCTCTCTCTCTCTCTCTCTCTCACACACACACACACACACACACACACACACAGTGTTACAACAGAGCAATTTATCATTCAGAAAGACCTGACAGTAATCTTTTTAGTTTGCTTGCTTTTGAGTAAGGGTCTCTCTGGGTAGCTCAGGCTGGTCTCCAGCTCCCAACACAGACCGGATTTTTGTTTTTACACTTCTTAACGTTGCTCTTCATTGTTAACCTGTATCGGGTGGAGAGTAATGCTTTGCCTCTGTTTATTTCCTAAGCAAAACTAATCTTATTTTCTCTGCTCAAGCAATACATTTCATTAATTACTAATTCAACAGACCAAAGAAAAATAGGCTATTCAGCTGTCAGATCACACAAGACCTTTTTAATACTTCAGTCTTGTGGAAACTTTTAGGCAGAATTTTTTTTTAAGATCCCATTTCTGTTTTAATGACTTAAAAAAGAAACTGCCCTTATGGGGGAAAGAGCATATAAAAGGTAATAAACATTTAATGATCCAATAATTGGTTATATCAGAGCAATCACTGTTCAGTAATTAACTTCTCTTTTGGCTTGTTCAGTTGATATTTTCAGCACCTTTGATAGGCCTACGATTGCCCATATTATTTATAGAATAAGCTAAAACCTGGTGGAGGAACCCTAAATACAGCAAGGTTTCCAGCCATCCATGCGTATCTCAGAGTCTTTCCAAGTGGCCTCGCTTAAACAGGCAAGTCATTCACAAACCCAACAGCATCCAGCCCTCATCACAGAGTGAGAACAAAAAGCCAAAGAAATGATATGCCTGCTAAACTGTGTGGGCTGTGGACACACAGCAACAAGGAGGGGTTAAAAGGAAACACAACTGAAAATTAGAGCCTAAGAGATAGCGCGGAAAAAAAATAATTAAATCGCACCACCAGGAAAGAATACAGTGAACAGCTGGTATGTTGTTACGATGCAAAATTACAATTAAGCTCAGGTTAATGTCATTTCCAACTAATTACCCACAGTCAGTTGGAAGAGACATGCACTAAGAGATTCACTTTACGACTACAGCCGTTCTCCTGGGGCTGCCGTCCTCACAGCCACAAGGTTCCTAGGATTTTGTTTTTCAAATCATCAAAAGGGTCCACACTAATGTTCTCTGTCCCTTCCCACTCCCCTGCCCTGTACAAAGACGAACCCTCCTCCCCGCTTTTAATATCCTGTAGGAGAAAGGGAATTTTGGTCACTTCAGACTTGATGTTTTAAATCATTCCTTAATGCTGACATACTTAGTAGCCAACATGTGAAAATTACAGGACACTCTGTAAATCATTCTTTTTTTTTTTTTATCTAACACTCCAACCAGCCCTCCACCCTCAACCAAAAACAGAAAAGAGCTGAAAGTATATAGCTCAGTAGTAGAGTAAAAATCATGTGCAAAGCCCTGGGTTCAAGCCTTAGCACATCTAGAAAAATCCTTCCAAGAGGGGAAAAAAAAAAAAATCCAGCACAGCTGTGGCTAGAAATCCTGTCTTTCTGCCCCAATGGGGAGGGTCTCTCCTGATACTGCCACACGAACGGAACCTGTAAATAAGCACCACAGAAGTGTGGTTGCAGTGGTCTCGGTACCTGAGGACAACACACAGCACTTCAAAGTCAGCAGCACCCATTTCTTCTCAGGGAGGCAAATTAATGTGAGAGGCCTTCCTCAGTCTGACTGACTGTGCTAAGAGCTGAAGGGAAAGACAAAGGTCTGGCAAACTGGAAGCAAGACAGAATCAGTCACTCCATCTCTATCATCCCCACACCCTGGGCACCGCCTCAGCCTGAGAACCACAGCAAAGAGCAGGACTCTACACCCCTGCCTCACCCATGCCTGAAAGCAGAGGCTGGGCAATGTATCTGTGCCTGGCACCTCCATGTTGGAAAGAAGAGAAGAGGGGAGGAAGGGGGCTGAAAACAGGCTCTGCTCTGCTACTAATGGACAGCTAACTGCCCGGTGCTATAACCAGCTTCCGTTCCTTTGTGCACACAGGAATATTTATTTAATCAATGGACTGGAACCAAACAAGCCTCTGGTGTACTTTGGGAAAGACAGAAAGCCATTCAGCACAGGAGTGAGTGGAGGTATGTCACCTGTTTAGTGAAAGTGGCCATCACCACAATGGCAGTAGAGTGGAAGGGAGCAGCTCTTAATTCTGACAGAGCTCACAGGCCTGCCAACCAGCCAGCGAGGACCATGTCACCACAGCCCATGTCACCACAGCCGGCAGCCACGGCCAACACTCGCCCTGCACTTGCCTGCACACAGCTCAAGCGCCGGGTTTAACCCTGATTCCTTAACAGAAAGCATCCCTCTCCGAAGAAAACAAGCAAGCAAGTCTGTCACTTAATAACAGCCACAACTTCTTCCCTGGAGAACCTGATGATTCTTCAGTCAGGGGTTGAAAAAAAAACAAACAAATTAGGAAGGAAATCCAGGCAAGTTCCATTACATTTGGCTTTAAGTGCTCAACGTGGAATAGAACAAAGGAGATTATTCAGGGATGGACAGAGAAGAGGGAGAAATTCTTTCTTTCTTTTTTTTTTTTTTTTTTTTTTTTTTTTTTTTTTTTTTTTTGGTTTTTCGAGACAGGGTTTCTCTGTGTAGCTTTGCGCCTTTCCTGGAACTCACTTGGTAGCCCAGGCTGGCCTTGAACTCACAGAGATCCGCCTGCCTCTGCCTCCCGAGTGCTGGGATTAAAGGCGTGCGCCACCACCGCCCGGCGTCTTTCTTTCTTTCTTTTGGTTAGCCAAGAATCTACCTTTCATCGGGTACCAGATAAAGATACTTGGTTGATGAGACATGTTTACTAAGTTACCCAGGCAGGAAAGATAAGATTCATTTACTTAACAGAGCCATAGCTGCCATGGCTGGTTATCTGTCATTACAGATTTCCCAAAACTATTATGGGGATATTTTCAGTGAATGAGATTTCTAAAAGGACAAATCATAGAGCTAAATTTTGATATATGCTCGGAGCATGAGTAGACAAGTCACTGTCAGGATCTAAATGAAGGCTGAAGCAAAACATAAACAATAAAAAAAAACCCTTCACAGCACTCAAACTCACAAGAGTGATTAAGAACCAAGTACAGAAAGAGCCCTGTTTCCGTCAGCTGTACTTTATTGTACTTTACTGGATTATCAGCCTTTACATACAGTCCTGGTTTCTTGGAATGTAAGAAGTGGAAGAGGAAATCTGAGGAGTATAATAAATATCCAAATGTTTTTGAAGAGTGTGTGTGTGTGTGTGTGTGTGTGTTTGGGAGCGTGCACCTGTGCAAGCATGAGCCAAAGACAGTGAGGAGACCATGGGGTGTCCTGCTTCATCACATGCCACCTTATTCCCAGCAGACAGGGAGGGCCTCTCACTGAAACTGGAGCTAAGCTGGCAGCCTACTGTTTAATGATCCTCCTGTCTCACCCGCCACAGCTCTGGGATGCAGACACATGCAGCTATGCCTGAGTTTTTACATGAGTGGTAGAGATGCAAATTCGCATGCTCACACTTGTGCCTCAACTCTCTTGCCCAATGAACTGTTATTATCCCAGCCCCAACAGAGTTCTGTATCTTTCTGTGAGTACTGGTGACTCGGGTGTTCACTTTAGAATAATTCACTGTGCTAAACATGAGCAATGTTTTTCAGGCAGTGTTACCTCATACACACACACACACACACAATTTTAAGAACAAATATGTGTGATTGTTTTCTTTTCATAAAAATCACTGAGGTGTACACAGAAAGTAGTGAGGGGCTGAGGATGGCTGAGTGAGTAACGTACTTGCGGTACACACATGAGGATTTAAGTTTGTCTCTCCAGCACCACGTAGAAGTTGGGCACAGAACTCTGGGAAGTGGAGAAAGGGAGATGTGGCGTGGGGATGTTGCTGACTAGACAGTGCAACAAAAATATCAAGCTCCAGGTTCAGTAAGAGATACTATCTCAAAAAGTATCGTGGAGAATCACCTGAGAAAGACAGTCCAAATCAACCTTTCTACGAGCCCTCACAGGCAAGCGCGTACACCGAACACATACAAAAAAAATTATTGATTTCAAAACAAATAATGACTCCTCTGTACAGAGAGAGGCTTGCTGTAGGAAGTCTTGAGTGGCAGAGCGTTTGACTAACGTGGGAGAAGCGCTAGGATCCGTATATTTAATATACTGGATTAATATGCTGGGATCTGGACATCTGTATATTTAATATACTGGGGTTCAGATGTACATTTGAAAATCACCGCACAAAACAAAACTCGCCAGTTGCAACAGTGCGGAAACCATCCAATTCAGATCCTCCATGCCCCAAATAGGTAACGGGGAGCAAAATTATGTGGGAAAGTTAGACAGAAGCTTCCAAGACTGAAAGGGGATTCTCCCACCAAACACAAAATGCCTGGCTACGGCTTTCAGTAGATATTTGTCTCACAATTACATCTACCATAAAAGGAAGCTGCTAAGTTATTATCACTTTGTAACTCCTGCAGGAACCCCCTCCTGCAAATTTAAGAATAGAAACTGTGAAATCAAATTACTTGTCTGTGGCCACATGGGATTCTGGGTCACTGGCAAAATCCTGAGCATGTGCTCTTCCACAACACAGCCTGGAAGCCCGTTCCAGTTTTCATTATCATACTGTACTATGGAAGAGTTTTGATTTCCAGCCTGGCGACAAAACTCTGAAAGAACCACACTGGTTCTTTCTAACCCCAGGCAGAACTCCAATCCACAGTCCTCCCCAGTTCCCACAGAGGCCCCCAGGTAGGGTTAAATTCAATCCACATCTCCCCCTTTCAGATTCAGATTTGCTGGTTGAGATAACCACACTAATCTGGGTAGGAAGCAATGCAGTAAACTGGATTTTGCTCTCAGGCAGACCAAGGCAATGAGGATTCAAAGGCAGAAAGAGCCCTACCCTGGGGCCTTTTATCTGGGAGCACAATCGCTAAACCAGGATAATTTGTTTCAGAATACCAGAGCACTTGTTTTTAAACAAAACATTAGCCAAGAAAAGAGGTCACAACCAAAGGAATCAGAAGGAAAAAAAAAAAACAAAAACAAAAACAAAAAAAAAGCCAGAATGTAGGAATTCTAAAACACCGGAGAAATGAGGACGGTTCTTCCCTCCCTCTTTTCAAATCTTTATTAGACAGACAATCCCTAACCGGAGCTTGCAAATAGCTGCCACTGTCTTCTTTTTTGTTGTTGTTGTTGTTTTGTTTGTTTGTTTGTTGTTTTTTAATTTAAATTAGTCATATCCTAACGGAGGTTCAAGATAAAAATAAAATTAAAGTAACTGTTGTGAGTCCATGCAAAATTCAATCCTGAGGGTGACGCCTTTGTTTCACCTAAATACATTTTACTTACTTTTAAGAAAGTCTACCAAAGACTCCTCGAGAGATCAATACAAAATTTCTAGTACCTTCTTCCTTGTGGCCAGGAAAAAAAAAAAAAAGGAGGCGGGGGTGGGGGGGAGAGCATACTTGGCTATTTTAGTCTAGGGTATGCACAAGGGCCCAGGCGACACAAATTAAGTTTATAAAATTAAAGCTTCAGTTCTATGTCTGAAATATCTTTAAATGGCAGCAGTCCAGCCCAGTGGGAAAGCAATGGCCTATATATTAGGAAGCCCGGCCTCTGCGGCTCTGCCCTCCCTCTACCAATCACTCGCTCGGTCGTCCACACCTATTAGAGAATGTAACTTTCTAGGTATGTTTACTTGTCTATCATACAGCACCAGCCTGAAGTGTATTACCACCTTGAAACCCGGGGAGTGGGGGTAAATAAGCCTTAGTAGTTGGTTTTCATCAGAACAAAACCTTTTCATGTTTTAAGTGCCATTATGCAGTGTGAACATTCAAATCAGGCTCTACAGCCCAAAGGTATAGGCTCCAGGAACACGCTGGGCACTTTTTATGTGAAGGGTAAACTCTGTGACTGGGTTCTTCTTTTCCTATAAACATGAATGAGTGTGGGGATGGCGTGAGTTGGAACCAGCAGTTAGAACGATAACCTGGTCCCCAGCAGGTGCTCCATCATTGCTGGTTACTGTTATTAACACAGGGGCATCCATCCTGGCCCGAGGTCAAAGAGAAGAGGTGGCCAAGTGCTTTCATTTCCTGTTCCTTCTGATCAAAGGGGAAACAGGTCTTGTATTTCCACCCAGGAATCCTGGGGTGATCCTCTCTTCCGTGGATCCCAGGGCTCCTTTCCCTTATTCCTAAGCCTGTTGATTCAGGTGTTCGTGCAAGTACTGGACTCCACTCACCTGCACACACAATCCCTTAGGACTCACAGACTTCCCAACCCACCGGGAAAGCCTACACTAGAGAAACAGAATGTGTTCGTCCCTTTCGATCAGTGGTGCTCAACCTTCCTAATGCTGCGACCCTTCATTACAGTTCTTTAGGTTGTGATGACCCCTCCCCACCCTAAAATTATTTCTTTGCTATTTAAAAACTGCAATTTTGATGCTGTTATGAATCGTACTGTAAATATCCGGCATGCAACCCCCATGGGGGTAGCGACCCACAGATTGAGAACCATTGCTTTAAATCGCGAGATCAAAAGGGGGTTGGCACCCTCTCTTTTACCGCATCCTGAATTCAAAAGCTACTTCAGGAACCCAAAAGCAGATGGATAACAACAATATATTTTTGCTTTTAAAAGGAAATTATTTTCTATTCTTTTGGAGATGTTCACATGTATAAAGAGTTACATACATGTTGGGTTTGTCTTTCCTTTTTGGTCAAGAACCATGTCCAAGGCTGGGGGGATGGTTGAGATGGCAAAATGCTTGCCTTTGCAAGCATGAGGCACTAACTTGAGTTTAACAGCCAGAACTACACATTAAAAAAGCCAAGGATGGTTGGCAGAATTCACTTGTAATCCCAGTCCTGGGGAGGATTCCTGAGAAAACTGGCCAGCCAGTCTGGTTCTAACAGTGAATTCTAGGTAAAAATGAAAGTCTCTGACCTCTGACCTACACACAGACACATACACAACAACAATAACAACAACAACGACAAAACCCACCATATCTGAATGAATATCCAGAAAGAAAATTGTATCAACTTCTGTCAACTTCTTACATTTAAGTCAAAAGCTTTAAGAACTTTTTCACTAATTTATTCTCTTTCACATTCATTCAGTTTTCTTCCCAACACCAGTTTGATTGACTGACTGGAAACATCACCTTTGAGGCATTCGGGGTAGCAAAGGCATTCGGGGTAGCAGAGGCATTCATCGGTACCCAATTTCCCTGACTGCTGGGGAAGGCTGAGACAGATGTAAAGCTTGACTTCTAACTAAGTCTTCCCACTGAAAATAACCTAACAGCCGTGCCCGGAAGAGAGCCTTACAGACTCTCCCTTTCTGCCCTCCTTTTCCTCAAATTTCTTGAGCACACAGGTAGATTAGGAGATTCTACTTCACAGAGAATCCAATGTCATTTTTTTTCCTCCAGCATCTTCCCTGAGCCTGAACCTGAACTGTGTATCATTCTCGTGACCACATAAAATTCAACTAATTCCCAAAGCCCTTGCAAGCTCTAGAGCCCCGTGCTTAACTTCTTTTGAAGAAAATGTCACTGAGATCATTTGTAACCAAAACCCTCAGAATAAGGGAATCTAGGGGCTGGGGAGAGGGCTCAGGAGTTCAGAACACTTACTGCTCTTTCAGTGGACGTGAGTTTGATTCCCTGCACACCACAACACACGGTGGCTTCACAACCATCTCTAGGTCCAGTTCTAGGAGATCCAGTGCCCTCCTCTGCACCAGGTATGCAAGAGGAGCACAGATGTACGTACATGCAGGAAAAATACCCATACACTTCATTTTTTAAAATAAATTAAAAAGAATCCAGGTAAGTTTTTCCTCCCTTCCAAAGAATCTCACCCTAATTTAGAAAACAGATGAAAATGGGGTTCTTCTGGTAAGCTGAGGGATACCACACAGCTAAAACCACTGCCCAAGATGATCTCCAATATCCAAAACCACTCAGGATGCCCCCCACATCCCATTATTTCTGCCAGACTCCAAAGACAAACACGAGATCTGATGAAAGACTCCATCCTCCTACTGACTCGGCAGCTCCCAAACAGACCCTGAAAACTGGAAGCAGCCCTCATCCCATAACTGCTGCGTACCTAAGAGACCCACGGCAGACTTGGTTCACCATGGCCTATCTCATCCCTGTCTTTCTAGGAGCTGACACTGATCCTCCCTACGCTATAAATAACTCATTCCTGGAGACCAGAGAGATGGCTTGATGGAGAGTGCTTGCCACAGATGCTAGGGAACCTGGGTTCAGACCCCCTGATCCTACTGAGGAGCTGAACGTACAGCGCAAGCTTCTATAATCCCAGCATAACTACCAGGGGATGGAAGGCAGAGACAGGACCAGCCCAGAGGCTCGCAGGCCGCCTATCCTGATGCACACGGCAGATAAACCACAAAAAGACCGGGTCTCAAACAAGGAGGAAGGTAAAGGATGGCAGGTGTGGTACTCCGTTCCACCCCTCCTCTCTCTCTCACTCCGTGCAATAAGAAAAAAGAGCTAGTTGTGACCCATGTGAGGCCAAGCACTACACATGGCTGATGCATGGCAGGTACCTCACGGTCTTCTCATTCTACTCTGTGTCTCTCTCCAGGCTCCTTCCCTCCCCCCCCCTCTCTCTCTTCCCTCCCCCCACCCCCTCCCTCTCTCCTTCCCCTCTCATCTAAATGACCCCAAATGAAATGACCCCTACCTTGGTGTTCACATTTTTTTTTAATGTTCACAATTTGGGTTCACATTCAGGAAAACAGAAGCTGAGGGAGTATCCCAGACAAAAAAACAACTCTATGCAAGATATGAACGTGTGGAAATAACAATCCTGAGACGCCAACCTTCTCATAATGGCAGCAAAGCCAGAAAATATATTCAGAAAACAAGGAAACAGGGCCTCTACAAATCTGTCACCCAGCCTATCGGTAAGCTGATCCAAGCAAGAGCCCTGGATACAAAGCACAGTGACCTCTCCTCTGATGCTGTAATCTAATCCTTAAACTAAAGACGACTGAATGTTTTTGCATGTCATGTTTTCTGATGATGCTGCTGCTGTCAGCAATGCTTCAGGGGCGCTTCTTGGAAAATGG
Organism: Peromyscus melanophrys; assembly: GCA_902168415.1. Taxonomy (NCBI): domain Eukaryota; kingdom Metazoa; phylum Chordata; class Mammalia; order Rodentia; family Cricetidae; genus Peromyscus; species Peromyscus melanophrys. The sequence continues at coordinate 52,462 of CABHPR010143727.1, read as the reverse complement.
AGGTAACGACAAAGCACATCGTTAGGAAGGCAATTATATGCAGTAGTAACCATTTTACAATGGCCATATGGGCTGTGTTTCAACAACATAATTTCCAATCAGGACAAGTGTACATATTTCTCTCTGTTCCTAATCCCAGGTATGACATATTAAATGAAATAAAAATGCATCTGAAAGATGGGTGGCAGATGTGGAAATCTACACAATGCTACAGTAATGGTTATCTCTAATCAGAGAATACCCGCTGCCCTAAGACAGACTGACACCCATCTCTGCTGCCCATCTTCACAGTTTCCTTAACTGGACACATCCCCAAGAGAGTCTGAGAAGGGCACAAGAAGCAGCAAAAGAATGAATTCACAGTTTTGACAAGGTTTAGCTCTGAATCAGACTGTAGAGGTGAGACAGAATTGATGGTTTGCACATACATAAAATCAAAGGGTCTGAAATCACCTTTAAATCCTGGACCTAAAGGTGTGGCTCCTATTACACCAGACTTTGATAGTCAGAGGACAAGGGCTGGCTTAGGTATCCCTTGCCATCACAAGTCTAAAGACGTAATGCCACTGTTTTCCCATTTTAGATGTGAAAAAAGATAACTGCTTACTGAGGTAGCTAGAGAGACGGGGTTAAGACAGCCCGCCTGGGAACATGACGGAACACACAGCTTCTTCTCATCAAAGAGAAACACTCTTCTGAAAATTCAGGCCCCATGAGAATAATGAGGCAAGGATGTCTTCGTACTATACCTGTCCCCAACCTGACGGTCATTAGCCAGGTGTGAATCCTTCAATCCTAGAAAATGAACTGTGTGGAAGGGCATCCTAGCCCAGGGGAGCTAAGGAAGGGGATTCTCAATAATGTACAGTACTTTAAATGCAGTTGGGATTTCCATAAGAATCAATCTAACAGCCAGAGTCATTAGCATACTCTTTGTAGTATAAACAAACCTCAACTGGGTGGAGAGAGAACAATCTGAAAATGTGCTTGGAATAATGAAAGGAAACAATGGCGAGGACATAATGGACCCTGTCGCCAGGTATCTTCCAGAAATAGATATCAAGAAAAGCAAAGAACTGTTTAGTATGGTCTTTCATGGGGGGAAGAAAGGAGTGCCCGTAGTTTAAAAATAAATAAATAAAATAAAATAAAACCTAGCACCAGTAATAAGATCTCTTTTATTGTGGACTGTCTTCGGAAGAGAAGTAAGCGCCACTTCTTACAGTAGTCTAAAAGCAGACCAGATAACATAGGCATCTGTTAGTAAAATAAGTTTATACACACACAAACCTAGGTCAGGCTACCAGTTCCTTCTCCAATCTCACGCATCTGTGAATGAGAGTTGGTTTAGGAAATCGGTGACATAAGAAGGCTGGGCAGTTACAAAGAAAGCTTGTCCCAAAAAATAAAAACAAACAAACAAAAAAAAAAAAACAAAACAAAAAGTACAACGGTTTAGTCACACAGTAGCCTCAATTTCAAGAACCTGACCGCCTGCTCTTGGGAAGGCTTAGTATCTACCTGCTTGTGTTATTTAAGGTCAGATTTTAATGCATGGAAAACAGTGAACAAGACAGAGAGGGAATGCCACCACCAACTAGACTACAGGCAAACTATAGGAAGCAGTAACTGTTATATTTGCTGTTGTGTTGTTTTGGTTTGTTTGACACAGAATCTCATGTATCCCAGGCTGGTCTTGAACTTGCTATGTAGCAGAGGTTGACAATGTACTTCAACTCCCTGCCTCCACCTCCGGAATACTTGGAATATGGTGTATACTATCACACCAATTCATGTGGATCCAAGCCAGGGCCTTCTGTATGCCAGCCAAGTACTCTATCAAGTGAGCTGTCTCCCAAGCCCATAAGCTTCAGCGTTTTAAAAGAAAATAGGGGATGCCCAGTGATCCAGCATTTTCCTAGCATACAGCGGGGCCCTGGATTCCATCTTTAGCTCAGAAGTGGGGTGGGGTTGTTGTCGGTGGTAAGGAAGACAGAAAGAAAACAACTTCCCAAACAATTAGGTATATGGTACTTGCCCATCCCTGGATCCTATTATTACACATAGAAAATCCTTTATAACCCAGCATAGTTTTTTTCCATCAACAGCGAGAGGAACAAATGTGGTCTCTACCAGAGACCCATTTGAGGCTCTCACAAAATGAGTTCGTGTTTTTAAAAGGAGTATGAGAGTGAGGCGCCTAAGCCTTCAAGTCTGCCATAAACCGCTGCAGCTAGCTCTTGGTCTTGCATGAGCTGACGACCTCTCCCTAAGCTTTAGTTTCATCAACTGTCAAACAGACATCATTCCTCTGTCCACAGCATCTTGACCTCCGTGTGCACATTCAAGAATGGATACGGGAACACACACACACACACACACACACACACACACACTGGGGGATATATAAAGGAAATTCTAAGAATTTTTTAAAGATGGGTTACATTTTGAAGTTAGAATGACTCAAAGTAGAAAGCACCATTCCCCCCCCCAAAAAAAAAAAATAAGAGTTTTAAGTGGTCAAGGGACCTAGGGAAATATCCCAGCGGGAAGAACACTTGCTGGGTAAGCATGAGGAGCCGAGTTCAAATCTCCAGCACTGACAGATAAATCCCAACGTGACCACAGGTTCATCTCCCCCAGTACTGTGGTATTTCTGCAGCTTGCTGACTGCCAGCCTAAATCCGAGAGTCCCTGTCTCACAGGAATAGACAAGACAGAGAGTGGTAAAGCAGAACACCCAACGCCTTTCTCTAGCATCTATACACATACAAGGCACATGCATGTGCACGCACACCCCCCACACACACACACACACAAATACACACAAAATTTAAATTAGCAAATCAGTGGTCGGGGGAGAAAGATCTCTAAGTGGGGAGATGGCTTTTGACACTTTCAGATATTACAGAAGACAACTTTCAAACATGGGAAACACAACATACCATTGTTTTCCTTGCACCGGCACTCACCTAGAACAATCTGGTCCGTTTCAGCGTTAGGCTAATGAAACGTTTTAAATTAAACACAACTGTCTGACTGAGCAGGTTTCAACACTCAGGTGTGAAATCTCACCTCCCAGCACTCAGGCTGAATTATCCCCTTGCCTCTCACCTGCAATTATCATTTGCTCCCTCCCCCAGGTAGCTGCTCTCAGCTACCACATGTCCTCTGAGGCTCACATCTGGAAATAAAAACTCCCTCTGGGGGCCTCCTATGCTTTGGGAGTGAGACGGAGAAGAAAAACAAGAACTTCATGCTGGCGTAGACAATTTCTGAAAGTATCTTTTTTTTTTTTTTTGGACACACAGTGTAAAAGCAAACTGATGAAATGAAACCCCTATTGCAGTGAAGGGTAATTTTTTTTTTTAAATAGAGTAAATTTACATCACAGTTCTTCTAGAGGTCAGCTTCTTCCATTTAGACAAATTCCTAAAATTTGGTAAAGGATATTTCCTTCAGTTGAGAGGGCATAATTAGACGATTTTGATTAGGGCATTTTCCTCCCCTGTCTAACAAGATAAAACAGATGTCCTCGACTTTCCTAATAACAATACAGCACCGCTTTTGGCATCCTTACAAACTGAACTGTCCTATAGAAAAATTACAACTAGGGTGTCCCTGTACAATCATGACTCTGAAGTGGTTATGACATGCCCGGACTCCCCCATGGCACAGATATGGAAATCCTATTCCATATTCAGAGCCACAAGCCCGCCTTAGCGTGCGCTTGAAAACCAAGCTCTGAGATCTGAATGACAAGGGCTTATTCTAATCACCATCAATTATGGCTGGAAGCACCAGGACCAAGGAAGGTATGAAAACTGGACAGAAAAATGAAACTCTCACCATCACTTCCTTGTAGCAGGGCAGGGGCCACATGAAGACCAGAGGTGTGCCACAGGGAACGCCATGCCCGCCAAACACGGTGCGATGGTTAGTTATTTTGTTTGGGGCTTGTCTTTTTTTTTTTTTTTTTTGGTTTTTTGAGACAGGGTTTCTCTGTGTAGCTTTGCGCCTTTCCTGGAACTCACTTGGTAGCCCAGGCTGGCCTCGAACTCACAGAGATCCGCCTGGCTCTGCCTCCCGAGTGCTGGGATTAAAGGCGTGAGCCACCACCGCCCAGCCGGGGCTTGTCTTTTTTTTAAGATTTGTTTTTTTATTATTTTAAATTGTATGAGTCTGGGTACGTGCATGTGTGCACAGGTGCTTTCTGAGGCCACAGGTATCCCGTCCCCTGGAGCTGGAGCTGCAGGCCATTATGAGCTGTACAACATGAGTACTGGGAACTGAACTCAGATTCTTGCAAGAACAGCCATCACTGCTAACCACTGAGCCATCTCTTTCAGTTCCCCCACGGTTAGTTTTTAACTATCAACTTGCCACAACCTAGAATCACCTGAGAATAACATTTTCCTCCCCTTTCCTCGACTGAGGAATTATCTAGATCAGGATAGACTGCAGGAAGATGCACCTTGAATGTGGATGATATCAGTGCCTAGGCTAGGAGTCCTGAGTGGCTAAGAGTAAAGGAAGCTAGCCGAGTAATAGCAAGCAGGTAGCATGGGGTGCATTTGTTCCTCTCTGCTCTTGACTGCAGATGTGGTGTGACCAGCTCACTGAAATCCATGCCACCGTGACTTCCCTGATGATAGACTGTAACCTGGAACGGTAAGCTAAGTAAATCCTTTCCTCTAAGTTGCTCTTTGACATTTTGGTTGTGAGCCTCGCCTTTAACGGCTGAGCCATCTCTCCAGTCCCCTAAGTTGTTTTTGGACAGGGTGTTTCATCACAGCAACAGAAATAAAACTAGAACACATGACTACCAAAATCCCAGCTTCCCTGCAGAGAGGAGGAGTACCGTGCTCGGTGAAAAGGACTCATTTTTCACAGCAAGGTTCCCCCTGACATCTGATCCAATTTACAAAAATTCGATTTATACCAATTTTGTCAACAGATCAGTCCAGGGAGCACAACCAGACATAGGTCTGCATTTTAAATGGGAGGCAAGGCCTCTCTGATTGAAGTTCAAACTCAAACATCCTGGCTTAACAACTCCATTAACGACATTAGGCACAGATCTAAAGATTACTCAGCCCCTTTATCAGTCGCATGTGTTATTTATGGGACAACCTATCAATCATGTCTTCCTCTTATTATTTCCTACATTCTGGTCGTGGGCTATTTGGTCTGCCCAATTAATGCATTCCATCATTGCTGCAAATCTAAACAATGCTTGGTAAAAGATTAATAAAATAGTTGGGCTCTCTGCAACCACATACACACCCAGAGAGATTCATCAATGTCTTTTTATTTGCATATCTGGCTGACTGCCCCTGCAGCAAATAAGAAAGGCGCAAAGCACAGGTATGCTGGATTCTGGTTTGCATTTAATTCAGGGTGTCAATCTGCTTCTGTTTTAATTACATCCATCTTGATATGTTATTACAATTCCATGAAAACTTCTTTTCATTATATGAATGGTTATAAACATATACACATGACAAACAGTTGTTATAAATTTCCTCCTTCAGCAACAAACAGACAAGACGCCTTAGCCAGCACAACGCGTGAAACTTGTATTTTGAGTCTTTCAGAAGGAAGTTTGAATCTTCATCTCAAATACATACCAAAGTTGTGTTGCATATATTCTGCTATCAGCGTTAATGAAATTGCTCTAAATTTCTCCAGGTTACCAGTCTGAAGAAAATAACTTAATCCCCACTCAAAAAAAAAATTAAAAATGTTAAGTAGGCCACAGTGACATCTTCTATCCAAGCAATCATCTTTCCACTGGACATTCAAGAATGAGAAGCCTCACAGTATCACTACATTAGTTTTTTTTTTTTTTAAAATACTTTCATTACAGGAGGGCGGGAAAGTGTTTGGGTTTTTTTAAAAAAAACACACACCTATAGAAAGGTGCAATAAATATCAAGGTAATATACTACTGAGGGAGCAGGGGGGAGGGGAAGAATGTTTTTAAAGGTTCATGATATTAAATAACAAACAAAATATTATTACGGAAAAAAAAGGGATGTTCTATGGGTGTTCCTACTGATTTTTGTTTTTAAAATCTTTCTCCTGGACTACAGCTGTACCTCAGTTGGCACACGGTTTACCCAGCATGCACAGAGCTCTGGGTTCAAGCTCCAGCAGCACAGAAACTAGGGTTGGCAGTGCACACTTATAGAGCCAGAACTCAAAGCAGATACAAGAGGATCACGAGGTCACGGTCACCCTAGACTACCCAGAAATTTCAAGGCCAGCAGGGGCTACAAGAGGCCCTGACTTAAAACACAGGAACTTTCTTCCATAATTCCCAATCCCTACACTCACCAGCACTCGGGGGAAAGTAGTCTCCTCTAACTCCCAGTGTGATCTGGAACAGATCAGTTAATCCCTGAGAGCTGTTTCTATTTGTAAAATGAGGGCCAGAAAGAACCTCACCACCAGGGACAACATCTATGCAAAGAACACCCAGGTTCCTCCGCAGCACAGCGTCCGGGTGTGGAATGAACGGATCCAAAGGCTACTCGAGAAAAGCGTAGGTCCTAATTTTAGGATAATTCTTCCTCAAGATTGAGCTCTGCCCCTTCATCTCAAAACTAACCTTCTAAAGTAACCACAGAGAGCCCTGTAACAAGAAGTTAGGAACTGACATACACCCTCTTTTGCTCCAGAGAAGGCTTACTTTCATTCAAAATATACTGGAGCATTTCTTAGAACAGTACCATTCAAGACTGTCATTACTGTTGTCAACTACAGAAGAAATAAGTGGAAGTCAATGTCATGTCTATCATTTTATCATTTAACTGGAAGAAAGTAATATTCCAATGAGGGGCTATTGTCTTTACATGATATATATTATGTTATATATATTACATTATATATTATATATATTTTCCCCCTTCATTTTTCACTATGGGAAATGGTTCACTAAAGGACGCTGAACTAGCACCCTTTTGCCAACGGCAGCAAATAAAGATACCAAAAGCAGAGTGAGGTGGGGGGGGTGTCAGGAGTGGTGCCCCACACTTTTGACCCCAGCACTCGGGAGGCAGAGGCAGGTGAATCTCTGTGAGTTCGAGGCCAGCCTGGTCTACATGCTGAGTTCCAGACTTGCTGGGGCCACACAGTGAGAGCCAGCCGGTCTCCGGGAAAACAAGATGGGGGAAGAAGGGAGGGAGGAAGTAGGAAGACCAGAAACAGGGAAGGGGGAGAGAGGAAGAAGAATTATCATTTCTTTGTTCAGCATGACAACTGAGGGACAGCCGCAGTACTGGGTGATGGTCTAGCAAGTCCCTTTAAGTTCTAAAATATCACAAGTATCAGATACTGCAAATACCTAAAAATAAGGGTTGCTCTGTAGCTCCAAAGGGTAAGTGTAGGTTCAACAAGGAAAATGACATTTCTCACTTATCACGCCAACTTGACCCTGGCAATGGTTTATTTTAGGATTCAGAATTTAGCTGCAGTTGGAAGTATCAGATCTCACCCACACAACCAAGGGTCACAGTCTCTGTTGGTAGGCTGTGGCCCAGGAACTAGCTACTACACAGTATTTTTAAAAAGAAGCTCTTGTGATGAAACTTAATCCTCACCCTTATTAGCCATTAATGTCACTCACGGACACCATAAACTTCCTCCTTCTCCTCTAGGGATCTCATCTTTACTGCACCCGGGTTTTACTAAGGGTCCTGACACCAAGAACATGTGCCACTATGAGGTACAGCCACAAGCCCAAAAAACAGTATTAAGTATTTATTAGAGAAACCCTGTCTCGAAAAACCAAAATAAACAAATAAATAAATAAATATTTGTGTGTATTTAGCATGTATTAGTTTGGGCAAACTCTTAACTAGTGTTCAGTTATGAACCAAGATCACAAACATAAGCTAGAACAGCACAAACAATTCTCTAACCCAGAGTTAATAATATGAGAGTCCCTCAGATCGTCAATGCTCAAATAATGAAAATTTAGGAATGCTCAAGTGTTGACATTTCGGTCACAACTTCCCAAATACTTCCCATTTTATTATCTGCATTCCGACTTTTGATAACTCATTTCAGTAAGGGGAAGAAAGCTGGAGGCAGGGAGGTAGGGAGTGGGTAGGTGGTGGGTAATGGGACTGGACCCTGAAAACGAGCGTGTGAAAGAAATAAACATTTCACATGAGTTCAAGGTCCAGATCCCCTTAAAACGACATGCAATCGGAGACTTAACCAGGACAGACACAGAAGCCTGTACTGACATAGTCCCTTCCTAAGTAAGCAAAAGCTGACAGATGATATAAAGCCCACTCATTCTCACCTGCAGCTACTAAAAGCAATGGGGTGGTGGAGAGACCTATTCTTTGTGACCCTGCAATGGGACTTACTGACTGATACCAAGACAAGAAGAAAACAAGAAACTACCCCCTGTTCTGCGAGGGAACACGTCGAGGGTGTGAAGAAACAGGACAGAAGGGTAAAGAGGACACACTGTGGAGTCTCCCTCTTAAATTCCAAGTCTTTACTCCTAGCGAGAGCACTGACATCAGATCTACATTCAGGGCACAGATCGAGATTATGTGTGAGAAATACGTCTGCCTTAGCTAACCATTATCTCTCCAACTTTGGGGTTTTTTTTGTTTTTGTTTTTTTTTGTTTTTTTTTTTTGTTTTTTTTTTTTTTTTTGAGATCCTCCGGTCTTGAGTTTTAGCTAACAAACGACTTCAGTTTTCTAATTTCAACAGAGCTTTGAATCTACTTGCATTTTTCAGACTGTCATCAAATAAGATGCTGTTACCCTTTGACCAAGCGGTTTCCCTAAATCTATACTATATAGGGTATAATCTCAACACCGGAGTGCAGGCCAAGTGTTAAAAGGATGTTGACTCTTCAATAAAGTGAAACCACACTTAGTGTATTGTAAATGTACGCCTCTCCAGGACAGGGTAAAACAACTGAACTTCATCCTCAGCACCCATGCATGCCTGCGTGCGCGCACGCACACACACACACACACACATACACACACACCCCTCTTTCATCGGGAAGAGCTATCAACCTTCTCATCAGAGGGCTTCCAAACCATACACAGTCCTTGGGACCTAGATT
>CABHPR010143726.1:56942-74066 GCA_902168415.1 Peromyscus melanophrys | reverse complement strand
TTGTATTGTATTGTATTGTATTGTATTGTATTGTATTGTATTGTATTGTATTGTATTGTATTGTATTATTTGATACTCATAACACTAATTCTATTTTTAAAGGCAGAGAAATTAAGGGAAGATAGAAAAGGAATGAGAGAGAGATAGAAAGTTTATTCTGTGTCCTACAGAGAATCCTCCAGTTGCTCATGACGGTGTTTAGAGCACAGGATTGATAGATCCAGCTGTAGCTGTGGGAGGTTAACTGTGGTGACCTGTGCTGAGCACAGTCCTTGGAGCACAGTACTTAGTCACAAAATTGTAGTAGCCACAATTCATGCTGGAATAGTATCCATTGTCTTCACAATTTTTCTTTGGGATGGACCTGGGATAAGAGTCAGGGTTCTGTGACAGACCACAAGGGGCTAGTCATGTGGGTCTCTATCAAGATAACGTTTTTAGGAAACTTATCCCCAGGTCGACACTAACTCCTTCAAAGAAAACAGAGTAGTCAATTAAGCCTCCTACTTTTGAAATGAGAATGCTCTGATTCAAATATCTATACATTCCTAGTTGGGTGATCTAGTCAGATCACTTAACCCCTCTATGCCTCATGGCACAGGTTGAATCAGAATGTCTTCTCTGATGGTGGTTATAGGAACTAAACAAATAGGTTCCTGACTTGAAGTCTTGGGTATATGGTAGACATTATTAATATAATTTACTATCTTTGAGGAAGTCTTTGGCCTCTTTGCATGGCCGTGTTACACTGATGATAAAATTTAGGCCTACAGCCATCTAGGTTTGCTTTGATGTCTACTATAGATCAGCAGGGGGTCTGACAAACACTTGACACATCTCCTGTTCTGCAGCATGATCTTCGGCCCATAGGCAAAAAGCATCCACAGAAGGCCGGAACAGGTGCCCCGTTATCCGGCCGAGACAGCTGGTTATGCCTGGAAGGTCCAATTAGGGCCTGTTGCTCCTACAGCAAACTTAGTCTCACTGTTCAGCTAGGACTGAGCCAGAGCATCCTCATATTTTGAGTACCGAGCAGACTTCATAGTGTGTGATGGTCTCCTCTATGCGGAAACTTCTCAGTCAACAAGGATATGGTCCAGAGAATGTGAAATCGTAGCAGTCCATCAGTCAAATAGGCCAACTGAGAGCTCAAACCCTGCAGAACACAGAGGTCTCTGCTCTTGTCATCTAGGGTGCTAGGCTTTTCTGTCTTGAATGTTTATAGCTTGAAACATAAGGCTGGTTATTAATAATTTATTAATAAAAACCTCCATTTGTTGGGAATTTACCGTGTGCCAGGCAGCATGCTGTCCTGTATATACATTGCTATTTCATTTCATCATCATTCAGTAAGTACTCTTATTGTCTGCAGCCGAGAGACTAACAAACTGGAAGTCGAGGGCTAAATAATTGATACTCCATCCAGTAGCAAAAATTCAGCAGAGGCAAGAATTGAATCCGGACTGCTGGAGTTTGGAGTGCTGAAACATTACTCGTAACTGTCTCCAATTTCTTTTCAAATACTTAATGGTGGAAGGGTGTGTTATTCTAAAGTGTCTTCCCAACCCGAGACCAGTATTTCCCCAGTGCTACAACACTGCTGTGTTTATTGTGAAAGCCAATGAATTGATAGAAGCCATTCAAACAAATTTGCTTTCAGACAAACCTTGCCCAAATACATCATCAGTTCCTTCAGGAAAGGGCTCCGTGAAACTGTAATATCTACAACAACAGGGACAGCTGAGCAATTACCTGGAAAATGCAATGGATGCCGGTGGCTGTGGGAATCATTTAAGCCAATCAACCCTTTCCTCCCAATGGCAGGGCTCTATGAGGCACTCTCTTTTGTTGTCGTTTTTTGTTTTGTTTCCCATTGGCAGAGCTTTCCAAGTAATTGTTCCATCTGTCCACTTCAGTTTGCCTGAGTGGTTGCAGCCAGAGGACAGTTAGAAGTCAAACATCTGACATGCAGAGAAAACAAATGCGTGGGAGGCAGCAGGGAAAAGAAATTGTATCCATTCTGCCTTCTGTAGCTGGGCCAGAGAGCTGGGAGTTAATGACAGGCACCAGTTGTTCCAGGGAGGAAGGGACAATTTGGGAACGGGAATGGGGTAGAAGACAGGGCTGACTTCTTTGCTGGAGGTTCAGAGTTGACTACCAAGAATCACCTGTGCTCAACAATGGAATTAAGTACTGAGATAATCACCAAACCAGAGATGATAAATGCGGAAGCAGGAAGTGAACAATGGAAGCCTGGGATGACTTTATGCAGCACACTTTGCTCCCCTCTTGGCTAGACACTTCATATAGATTTTGACCTCCCAATATCTCTGTTTAATAGTCAAGGATACTGAAGCCCAGAGATGTCAAGTTACTAGCTCAGGACCACACAGCTAATAAATAGCAGAGCCATATCTTAATCTAAATTCCTTACTTTTAGACACTGTTTCAGACTATCCTAAATCAGGGATGCTGACGAAGAGGAAAGCAGGGTTGTGGAGAGGAAAAAGATAAACCTAAATTTTAAAAAACATACTTACTATTTATTTCATTCCATGAATTGTATGCATTAACAATTAAAATGATTAAAGGTGAAACTAGATCAGAACCTCAATTTATAAAATCACAGAAGAACAAAGGAGATTTCATAAGGCCATGGTGTTATACAGTAGGTTAGTGGGGGTTGAAAACAAGCCTCTTAGCTCAACTAAAGCCTGTGCTGTGGAGAACTGATGGCCTGAGATAGGATGGAACTGTGTCATCCAGGCTGAACATAAACTTGTATGCTTCTTGAACCTCTCATCTCAGCCGCCACAGAGCTGGGGGTGCAGGTATGTGTCGCCACTGTTCGAGATACTAACTTCTAGATGGAGCAAATTTTTTCAGGGCCTTAACATTATATTCCACAGAACTTAATGCTTCTAAAGATGTCTAGTAACAAAGACAAGTTCATAAAACTACTATCTCAAATAAGATTAAACAGATCTAAGACTTCTTAAACACATTTTTAAAAATCTAAGTCTCCTCCTAGCATCTATTCTCCAAACACCCGTTGTAAATATCCTAGAGAAGAATGTGAGCAGAATACTACCTGCCCCTTTCAGCATGGAACAACGTTCAGTGGATGTGTCCACTGTAGTTGATGCCTTTACTCTGTGTCTTCTGTGATACGTGGGATGGGGGCTCTCTTCAAACATCAGCACTCACATGTCATGTTGGGTGACCTTTGAAATACATAAATGGTGAGGTCTACCCTCATCTCTTGCTGCCTCATCAGGACCACACTGAGAACTTCCCTGAGATACTCTATGCAAAGTGCTCATTCTTAGGTATAGCAAATCACACATGGAGTGTTCTATCAAAAATGTTAATATAAAATAAGGGATTCATTGATGAACCCATTTGTTTTTTATTTTTTTAGACAGGGTCTCACTCTATAGCAGAGGCTGACCTCAACCTTTCTAAGAAAGCTATGCTAGCATCCATGATAGCATTCCTCCGGTACTGGCCTCTTGGCAGTCCTCATGGCAGATTATAGACAACAACCCCTACCACATCCAGTCCAAATTCTGGACATGGTTTAAAACGTTGATGATGTTGCCTTTATTCATGGCTTCATGCCTATTAGGCAAGCTCTATCACTGAGCTATATCCTGTATCAGGTTAATCATCTATTTTACTGAAGGGCTCATGAAGAGCAAAAGTCCATACAGAGAATGAAACAAAAATTTGGTTAAATCTGAATGAAGGGATTTGGTCTGTGTTCTGGGACTTGGAAGTAGGTGCTTTCTGATGCAAAATATAGACCACACAACTACTCTGACTGATGATAAAGTAGGGATAAGAATAAGTCTTAAAGAAGACCACAGGGAACCCAATAAATTTTAAATAGATATGTATGGAAAACCCAAAGTTAGACAGCCATGGTGGATTACAAGCTATGAAATTCATTTTACTGTTAAAAATACCTTTTCTTTATAGTTTCCTACCTTCAAATGATACAATCATATTTAAGTATTTAAGAACCTTGGACTGAAGTCAAAGTCTGGCCTGAGCCACAAAGAAAAAACAGGCACTGGCTCCAGCTTCCCCTGCATCCTGGCATGGAACTACTTGCATCTATCTGGACAGGATATAACAGATGTCAGCCCAGATCCAAAAAGATGACTGGGAGGGTTCAGTTCCTTCACATATTATCCATTTGTACACTACACATGTTTATCTATTTGATTGACAGCTTGCTCCACGTCAGGCACTCTTTCATGTTGCTTACTCACAGGAAAAGAATGTAGTCATTGCTCAAAAACACAACTCCAATGCATTGGATGGATGTCACTCCAAGTTAAACATCTTATTAAACAACAAAGGTTTTGCACAAAAACCTTGTATAGAGAAAGGACTACAATTAGGGAGGGTGATATCATGCAATGCTTATTTCATAACTGATGTACCTCTAAAACACAGCATACACAAAACACCTCCTAACCTGCCCCCTCCTGTCTCAATAAATGGGAAGTCCAGTCTTCTAATGACCTAGGCAAAAACATGTTGGCCATCACCCTTTGATGCCACCTTTCTTGTACCCTAATTTCTGACTCTGCTAATTGTATCTCTTGAGTAGACTTCCTATTGCTGTGACAATACTTGGCGAAAACAAGTTAAGGAAGGAAGGGTTCCGTTTAGCTCATACTTTCAGACGACAGTCCATCATGATGGGGAAGTAATTGTGGCAAGAGCTTGAGATAGCTTGTTGCACTGTTATTACCGTCACAAGCAGAGAGATGAATGTTGGTGGTCAACTGGCTTTCTTGCTTTTATTCAGTCCAGGACTGCAGCCTGTGAAATGCTGCTGCTTTCAGCTGTGGGTCTTCTCACCTGAATTAACATAATCTAGAAACCTCCCCACCTTCCCAAAGATTTGTCTCCTAGGTCATTCTAGATCTTCTTGTATTGACAGTCAATATTGACCATGACAATTCTATCCCTTTCAACTTGAAACCCAAACATCACTTTTACACGAAAACCTTCCACCCCTTGTCCACATAGGTGAATGGCCCTCTTGTAATGAAAAAGTTATTGTTTAACTTCAGCTAGAGATGAAGTCTGACTCCCTCGGACCACAGGTGCACTGATGTCTGTGTGCATCCAGGCCTCTGTTTAGAGCCAGAAACCCCTTTCTTTGCCATATTAGTTTAGACTCTCTCCTTTCAAATGAACTTGGCTTTTCATAAGTTAGAGCCTTTATGGGCAGAGTTTTGCCCTCAAGATGCCTTCCCTATTGACCCAGAGAACAGCAAAATGTTTCTCGTCTGTGGGGCCAATCTCTTTAACATTTATAGCTGACTTCTCGGCATCTTCCTCATCTGCACCTTTAAACTGCCTCCTTTCTTCCCCGACCAGCATGCTTTTCATAGCATTTTGCTTCACTTGATCTCCCTGGGTGTGGACATGGATAAAATCAGTGAACAATAACTATGACAACAGTCTAAACGCTATCCTGTCTGGAGATTACTTCTGCCTAACAAATTAGTCCATAACTTTTGGCCTCAGCCTCACTCAGATTCATAGGAACACTGACAGTATGTCTCCAAACTATTACCAAGTCATCACAGAAATGGCTTCTAGCCAGTTTTTCCTTTGTGACTTCATGATCTGGGCTTCATCTCTCCATTTCCCTCTGCATTCTGATTTTTAAAGCGCCCACCAGAATAGACCATTAGGATCTGTTTACAGAATTCCAGGGCTTTTCTAGCCCAAGGTTCCAATATCTTCTTCATTCCTCCTACAAACCAGTCACAAAGTCCTAAGAATCTACAGTCAGATTTATCGCAGCAACAGCCCCACTCTTGGTACCAGTTTTCCATATTGTTTCTCTACCTGGGTTCCCCTTCCACTTTATGTTTATGTTTACGGTTATGCAGTGGCTGCAGCAGCCACTTTACATACCAGCACTGTATCAAGGTACCCTTCCCTTGCAGCCTTACCAGTATTTGGTGTCATTTGTTTTCTTGGTGATAGCCATTCTACCTGGTTGCTTTTCTACAAATTTTCTTTGTTTAAAACTTCCCCCAAAGGCTTTTTATTATCATTCAGAGGACAAAGTAAAAGTCCTTACAATGTCCTAAGCATTTAGATCCAGTATGAGCTGCTTGGTCCATAGTCCATCTGTCTTCCACAGCTACTGCACCCCTCTTGGCCATCACTTAGCAGCCACCACAGCCTTCTTGCTGCTTCTAGGACACAAGCACGTGCCTGCTTGAATGACTGTGTGCTCAGTACCCTGCTGTACCACAGTTACTTCTCCTGTCCGGATCATTCATTTCCTTTAGGTCTCTCATCTACGGCCATTCCACCCTGAATGTGTCCGATCTTGTCTTTTAGGTCTTTATTCAAATACCTCCTTTTGCTCTTGCCCCCTTGAATCTAGCTTCTCTTTTCCTCACAGAATGTGGAGCTATCTAACCACATTTATTTATTTCATTACCTCTGTCCCTCCCACCCCTTACAGTGAAGCCTTCATGAGAAGAGCAGCCTTGTGTCTTACTTTCCTGTGACCTCGCCCCCTAATGTATTAGATGAACCCATGATGTGAGAGGACACAACTCCACACCAGGCCAGCAGCTAAGAGAAAGAACACATCTACAATGACAATCAGCCCCTTTCATCTCCCTGGCCACTATAATCTGCCTTTCCCTCTACTTGCTATTCCCACATTTCTTGGACAGAGCCAGAGGAGTCAGAAGGTGGCTTAGGCCCTGTACCCTTTTCCTTGGCACCCCCTTTCCTGTTCCATTGGAATCTGGATCAGCAGGGTTTGTTCCACAGATGAGCCAGATATTTCTTGTCTTTTGAGGGCTCTGCCTATACCTGGTTTTTCCAGAAGATGCTCTTTTTAGCCCCTAAGACTCTAGCCAGAGAAGAGGTTTTCTGCTATGCTAGAACTGTGATCTAAGAGATACATGAGAGGGCAGAACTCCAAGCCATCAAGAAAATGAGCCACGGCCTTTCCCTGCACACTGTCCCTCTCTACTGCTACCTTTTGTACTTGGCATGTATCTTAGTTACTTTTCTGTGGCTATAATAAAATAACCTGACAAAATCAACTTAGGGGAGAAATGGTTTATTTTGACTCACCATTCTAGGGTACAGGGGATGTGGCAGGGAAGTCACAGCCAAAAGAATTTGAGGCAACTGGTCATATTGCATCCACAATCAGGAAGAGTAATGGATGCTTGTGCTTTCTTCTTTTTAAGCGGGCCAGGATGCTAGCCTAGGGAATGGTGTCACCCACAGTGAGTAGGTCTTCCCACATCAATTAGCCTAATCAAGATAATCTCCTACAGGCTTGCCCAAAGGCCTGTCTCCCGGTGTTCTTAGATCTCATCAAGTTGGCAACTAAGATTAATTAAACTCTACATGTCTGTAGAGTTTTAGGGGGGGAAATCTACATTTACTAATTCACTATTAATGAAGAATTCATTTAAAGGTTTCTTAAATTCCCTGGAATCAGTATAAGTCCTTTCCTGCATAGAGGCCTCATAGGAACTCCACAAGGCTATTCGCAAAAGAGGCGCCCAGTAGAGATATGAGAACTGCAGGGGCCTTGATTCAAGAATGAATGACCTTTGTTCTGATTCCAGCTTTGCCACGCTCCAGTCTCTGACCTTGGCAAGCCTCTCAGAACCTTCTGTGCTTTCTTTCTATTTAACATCTGATCTCTGGGGCTGTTGAGAGCACTGTATAACTTGTGGTTATCTGGAGACTTATTTCTCAACAGAGAGATAAAAGCACATGTCTTAGGGGATTGGCAGTTTTGTTCATTTCTCTGTGTGTGACCCTGCTCTTTTTTCCCTACTGTGGCTACATATGCCAAGGGGGACCGGTATCTTTTCTTTACAAGGAACCAGTGTGGACTCCACTTACCACTCTTCCCTTGCTTGGGATCCTGCAATACACATGGAATGACCATTTCTTACAGGACCTCCCATGCTTGCGAACTGGGTCATGACTTTCTGCTTCTGCTTTCTGTCAGACACTGTTTTAGCATCTAAATTTGGAGCTTCTAATTGTATGTCCTTCACGTCCACAGCAAGGAGAGGATGTTGAGGATGGGAGTGAAGGACAGGAATGGCCGACAAGGCTGTGCCTGCTTAGCTGGCTGGATTTCCTTCCCTTCTCTGTGGCATGCTTTTATTTCCCTATTTGCAAATATGCTTGGTCTTTCCCATCTTGCCAACTTTTTGATCATTTTCTTCTTTCAGCAAGAAAAAAAAAACAAGAAACATCTCCCCAAACTTCATTTTCCATATAGCTTAATTAAATTGATGGCAGCTGTCACAAAATAAAATAAAGGCCCCAGAAATAAGAAGGCTGCAAATCCCAGGATTAGAGCACCCCCGAAGTTATAAAAATTCTTCAAGGCATTTATTTGCAAATTGGACTCCATTTGCATATTTCACAAGCATAATACAAATGTATTATTTATCAGTTGGTCTAACCATGTCTGTAAAAAAAGAATGATGGCAAATTCTACCTTCATATCAGATCCTCACTGTAAATCTATCCCTTTAACTTGCAGGAAAATGGACCTTTTCCACCCTGCTCTTCTTGACCTATTCAAAATACTCTAGTATCCATGCTCAGTCACATTTCTTGGGTCTATGTCGTTGAAAATAAAGGCTTCAAATATGCAAAGCCATAAAATAAAATGTCAATTCTAATGTCAAAGTGGCCTGATCCTACTGGCCAGATCTCATCTGTCCACTTCAGTGACACTAACCAGAAGACACTCTTGCCTTTAGGCAGAAGTGTGACCTCACCCTCAGATAGCCACTGTCGTCAATGACTCAGGCTTTCAGAGTTGCATGCCAGGATGACTTGTCTGGCCTTTATGTACAAGCATGAGAAGAAATCCAATTTGAATTGTATCTGGTTCTGTGGTTGATATATTTCTTTCAGAATTTACCCCAATATCTGCCTCTGAGTTTGTTTTTATTAATAAGACCTTTTAAGATTCTTGTTACATGGTTCCTGTCAGTTTGGGACTCCATGGGCTAGAGAATACCACACCTCCAGATCCAAAACATTTGATCATCAATAATTAGCATCACATAGCTATTCAGGCCACTGTTGACTTTCTGTCACTTGTGTTTTATGACTCACCATCCATTTAAAACCCACAATTCATTAAGTATGGCAGCTATTTAAAAAAAAATATGACTGCCCTCTTCAGTAAAATGTAATAAGACAGAAGATGCTTAAAATGGAGGCACATTGCTGCAGCCTCTATTCAGAATTCTTTGTATAAGGCTTCTTTTGTATCCTTCAGGATGTTAGAGGACACTTGTGTCCTTGGAGAGCCACATGGTGTCTTCTATATTATAGGGAGTGTGATGAAGAATTGGCCTGTGTCCTGGCTCCCTTCTGCTTGCTTCTTAAACGAAGTACCTAAGCATTGCTTTTTGTCCTATGGGGAGGTCTTCCACCATGGGAGTAAAGATCTGTTCCTGTTTCTATTATAACTCAAATAGTCCCTTACTGGTCCAGTAGACTCAATGGGGGTATCATGGTCTAAGGGTGAAAGGATTACATAAAACACAGGTCTTGTCCTCAAAGAATTCAGAATCTACAAAGAAGGGTGTAAATACGTTATAAGGTCGTACTGTTTGCCCGTGATTCTGACCTTCTGGCTAAAGGTTGGAAATTATGAGCCAAAGGAGCTTTTAAAGCAATTTGTTTCCTAAGAAAAGGACTGTTTTTGCTGTGTGAGAATTAAAATTGATTAAATTACACAGAGAAAGCGTTTTATGTCTCCATTTGTATACAGGGACTTTGATTTAGCTGTACCTAACTAAACAGTGTCTTTAGGCAGTGTTTTTCTTGAGATTTGTGTGCATCTGCTCTGAGTAACAAAAGACAGGCAGTTGCTGTTTTGGTTCAGTGGCTTAAAGACATGAGAGCCATGATCTCAGTGTTTTTTGTTTTTGTTTTTGTTTTTTTTCCTCTCTGGACTGCCAGAAGTCTGCAGTAGCTCCTATCATTACATCCTGTTTCTGGAATGAGAACAGGAGCCATGGTACAGTAGAATCTGTGCTGTGAGAACAAAAGTGTTTGCAGCTGCTCCTAGCAGGGGTAGGTTGATGCACAGACCCACACGGGCAAGGGAGTCTGAGATTACAAGGCTCTTTTATTCAAGTAGAGGGTCTGTGTGAGGGTCAGTGCAACTGGTAGTCCTGAACAAAAGGAGAAATCACTTAGTAAGATACAAAGGAAAGTACAGATTCTGTGGGGACAACCAGGTGTGCCTGGCATCATTTTACTCTTTGTACAAAGTAAAGAGAATTGTCGAGTAGAAAGAGAATTATCAACCATCGAGGGAGCTGGGTATGTTTCTAGCACTGGATTTTGATGTAGAAACAACAGTATTATAAAGTAAACCCTAATGAATGGTTTTGATAGTGCTTGTGATTCCAAAGTCATTCCTGTGAGTAATTAGTCTCAGAACTGCTGTTAGAAGATGCAACATGGTAGTGATTCGTGGCTTAGAACAATTGCTTTTACTGGCTAACACTGCCTTAAGCTGAAAGCCTGGTCTGTGGAATGGGACAAAGCACACATTTGGGAAGCAAGTCACAGAGATGATGGAATGTTTTAGAAGGACACCAGACGTCTCAGTTACTTTTCTGTTTCTGTGATAAATGCCATGACCAAAAGCAACTCAAGGAAGAGCGTTTGTTTTGGCTCACAATTTCAGACTAGGAGTCCATATGATGTGAGCAAAGGCACAGTAACCAACAGCAGGCATGAACTCAAGAAGCTGAGGGCTCAACCATATCTTCAATCACAAGCACAAAGCAGAGAGAGCTGATTAGGAATGACACAAGTGTTTTACCTCTCAGAGCCCACCTCCCATGGTGTACTTCCTCCAACAAGGCCACACCTCCAAACCTCCCCAAAGAATGCTATCAACTAAGGACCTCCTGTTCTCATACATGAGCGTGTAGGGGGCATT
Organism: Peromyscus melanophrys; assembly: GCA_902168415.1. NCBI lineage: Eukaryota > Metazoa > Chordata > Mammalia > Rodentia > Cricetidae > Peromyscus > Peromyscus melanophrys. Next base: position 63,055 of record CABHPR010143726.1, on the reverse strand, counting down.
CTTATTCAGACTTTCTCACCAGGGAAAGCAGGAACATTTTAAGATTTAGAGCTTTTATTGGATGGAAGTAAAAGCAGGAAAATTATTGTGGAAAACATCTGGTAAACATACAAAGGATATGGAAAATAGGAGGATCCCAGCATATTTTTTTAACCACACAGTGATAGCGGGCAAGATATTTCCAAGAGTCAAAAACGGAGTACAAAGAGCAGATAAAGGTCATCCAGAGTTTTCAGCTCAATTCAGGATTATTGAGGAAGAGGGCCTATGACTCATGGGAGTGCTAAACAATGTTAGTTTAGTTTACTATGCTTCTGCTTCTCATCAAGGTCAGATGTGGGGACTGAATTTGTTCTACTTCCTGAATCAAATGAAGGTGGAGATAAGATGCATGAAGCAAAGGCTTTCAAGATACCGGACATCAGACAGTGAAGAAGAGAGATAGTGTCCTAGTTAGGATTTCTGTTACTGTGAAATGACACCATGACCACAGCAACTCTTATAAAGGAAAATATTTAAATGAGGTTGGCTTACAGTTCAGAGGTTTAATTCATTGTCATCATTGTAGGAAGCATGGTGGCATACGGGCAGACATGGTGCTGGAGAAGGAACTGAGATATATCTGGATTGGTTGGCATCAGGAAGAGAGAGTGACACTGGGCCTGGCTTGAGCATCTGAGACCTCAAATCATACCCCTAGTGACACACTTCCTCCAAAGCCACACCTATTCCAACAAGGCCACACCTCCTAATAGTGACACTTTCTATGGGCCTTTGGGGACCATTTTCATTCCAATCACCACAGATGGGGAAAGAGGGTGTTGGTTTCATAAGTACCCAGCTCACATCAAAGGGCCAAAAGAGAGGGGGTTCATTTAAATCCCAAGAGATTCCCCTACTGGAGGAGATGAGGCTGGGGGTGATAGCACCTTCTCTGAGAGACCTAGTCAGTTAGTTTGAAGAACATGGCACTGGAAAAAAGAGACTCTGACATGGTGCTTTGACATGCAGAGGATTCCTATCATCCATTCCACAGGATACTGATTGTCTTAGAGACAAGATGAAAGTACAGAATCTACACAGAGACTGAAAGACCAGCATTTGCTCCAAGCCAGGAACAGTACAGACTCTCACCCACCAAACTTGAAACATTCTGACTACTTGGAGTACTGAGTAAAGTACTTCAAAGTCCAAGTCTTTAGGTATGAGAACCAGATATCTGTCTGGACTGAATGGAGCACTGGTTTCATTGAATAAATTTTAATAGGAAGACATGAAGAGATCACACTGTTTCCAAGGACCCTACCAAAGGAAAGCTGGAAAATATTTCCAAGACGGCAAAGTGTAAGGAAGTCAGAGTGGATCCACAGTGCCTGCCAGTTCTTAAAAATGTACTCATGAGGGGAGAATTTAAACTATAAGGGGAAGAAAATATGATTGTTTAAAGCGGACCTAGAAGCTGATAACCAAATCATTATAGCAATCACCAACACTGTGCTGCAAAGGCCCAGAAAATAAGTAGAACCACAAAAGAAACAAAGAAGATTTTTAAATTTAGCTCAACTGTAGAGATAAAAACCACAAATGCTGAAATGAAAAAAAAAATACACAGAATATGAGTAGTGGAGCATTAGACACTGTTGAAAAAGAAAAAATCAACTTAAAGACAACAATACGGTATGTCCAAAGTAATGGGGAGTGGAAACTAAACCTGAAGGGTGGAACAGAGCATTGCTAAACCTTTGGAGAACTAAGTGCTTGAAGAAATAGAGACAGAAAAAATATTGAAGAATTCATGGTTAATTTTTTTTCCAAATTTGATGAAAAATAGAGCCAACAGTTCATGCCAATACACATCATAGCCATCACAAAACCAGGGCTAAAGAGAAAAACTAAATTTAAAGATGTCCAGAATTAAAAAGATACATGCATACAGAACGCATGCAAAGGTGACAGCAGATTTATTGTCAAAAGTAATAGGCTAATAGAAATACAGTCCCATGTCAGTGCAAGATTTCACACCCAGTGAGTCATGTAAAGGCTGAAATAATGCATAGCCTAAAGACATGCATTTTAAGAATAGTAAAGGAACTTCTTAAAAAGAAAGAAAATGATAGCAGACAGAAAAATGTGTTTATGGTAAGAAACTTAGGGCATCAATGACGGTGACAATATGAGCAGATATAAAATCCTCATTGGTATTATTCAAATCTCCTTAAAACATTATTGACTATTCACACAAAACAGTATCAGTGTATATAGAAGAAGCATGTGACATGTGTGCAAATTTTATTACAAGCTGACAGACAAAAAAGGAATCCTACTATTATGACCTTTTGGTAACATACATGAAGAAGCACAGGATCACAAGAGGCAGATTGTAATATATTAAATACACATTCTACAAACCCCACAGCAACCATCAAAACAACAGAGCTGAGAATGATAGCTCAGTGCTCAGAAAGGGAGGTGAAATAAAGACACAAAACGTATCTAGTGTCGAAGAAAGCACTAATAGATCGGAGGAACAAAAATAAGTGAGACAAATACAAAAATTACAGATTTAAACCTAACCACATCAGAAAACTCAGTACTTGTGAATAGCATACACACTGCACTTCAGATAGAGATTTGTAAACTTGATATTCTTTAAAAATCCAACTACGTGACTCCCACAAGAAACATACATTAAATGTAAATATACAATTAGGACAAAAGTTCAAGGATGTAAAAGTGTGTGCCAGACTAATGCAAAGTAAAAGATGCCTGGTAATGATGAAGGAACCAATTCACTAAGAGGAAATGACAATCCCAAATGCTAGTATGTCGTAGCCATAGAACTTGAAAAATAGAAAGGAAAAAAAAAAAAACTAGCCGAAATAAATGAAAGAGGAATAGGCAAGCTCACAGTCACGTTCAGAGATGTCAACACTCCTCTCAGTAATTGATAGAACAGAAAACTAATATGGATGCAGAATGCTGAAGCAACACAGGTCACTTGCCCTAACTGATATTTATAAAAAATGTAACAATAAAGGAGTATGTTCTTTTAAAGTGCACCTGGAACACTTAACAAGATAGGCCATATTTTGGACCAGAAGATAACTCTCAATAAAATTGAAAACATTTAAAATCAAGCCAAGGATATGGAGCTACAGCTCCGTGGTAGAATGCTTACTTAGCCTTGGATTCCATGCCAAGCTCTAAAAAAAATCCAAATAAAGCATTTCTACTGACAATAATGAAACTAAATTAGAAATCAATATGAATGCTATCTCTGGGAAATCTCCCAAAGATTTCAAAACTAAATAATACACCAGCCAATAGGCCAATAGCAGATGAAAAAAGTTAAAGGGGAAATTAAAAATTAATTTTAATTAATTAAAATGAAAACTCAATATATCAGAATTTTCAATATACTACTAAAATAGTACATAAAAAATTCTTATAACATTGATTTAGACCATTTTCCACTACTATAGCCACCTGAGGAACGTATAAAAGCAACCCACTTGGCTCACAGTTTTGAAGGCTCACATTTTAAACTGCATGGTACCAGCTCTCAGGAGACCCCTGCATTACTGTCTCATAATGGAAGGTGATGTTGTGGTGGGAACACAGGTGAGTTGAAGAGGTCACACAGGGAGACAGGTGATCAGGGATGTGATGGCTATGCTCCAGTTCAATGATCCCTTTGAAGGAAGCTAACTGGGATTCCAAAAGAGCTGTTCTCTGCATTCCAAGGACAGTGAACCAATTATTATCTTGCGTTAGGCCCCCCTTTAAAGATCTTGCCATCTCACATTGCTACACTGGTCAACAGGGCTCTAAAGCATGAAGCCTTGGATGATGAACAGTATCCAAACCATGGCAAATGCCTATGTTAGGAAAGCTGTGACTAAGTCATGACTTCAACGTTCACGTGTAGAAAGCAGACACATTTAGTCTTGCTCCTTTGGAAAAGAGAACACAGTACCACTATCAGAGTTATGCACACAACTCTACAGTTCCTTTCAGTATAAAAAGCATAAGAAAACATTATGAATAGTAACATATCAATAAATGGGGCAACTTAGAAGAAATGTTTTTAAAGTTGCTTGAAATTACTCAAATTATTAAAGCCACTCAAGAAAAAAGTAGATAACCCAATTAACACAATGCCCAGTAAAAAAAAAAAAAAAAAAAAAACTGTATATGTAATTTTAAAAATTACACAAAGAATTATACCTAGTGAAGTCCTGATTGATGAATGTGTATTATTGACCTGAATGTGGCCATGTCAAGGACCAATGTGTCAGCCCCCAAAAGAGTGTTAAAGCCTTCCCAGGTGGGACTCAGAGGGCTGGCAAAGTCTTTCTTGGGTCTAAGTGTGAATGTTAACAATGTGAACAGGCAATTTCTTCACAGATTTTTACCACCTCAACACTGCTACCCCACAGAGCCTGCTCCTGCATAGATTAGCTAAACCTGCCTCCCTGCTCAGCTGTGTATAACAAACATGCAGAACTTCTGAAGAACTGCAGCTTCTCCATCGGAGACCTCAGCCCACTGGATCCTGGCTTTCCTATGTCTCTGTGAGTTTGTCCTTTCTTTATCCCCTTGGCACAGGACGCAGTAATTGCTAACTGATCCTCTCAGTTAGTACTTCTTGATATCTATTTCTCTCATGAGTACTGTGGCCGTTTGAATAGCGCCACCCTCCGTGGGCCCAGAGGGAGTGGCACTAGTAGGAGGTATGGCCTTGTTGGAGGAAGTGTGTCACTGGGGATGGGCTCTAAGGTTTCAGATGCTCAAGCCAGGCCCAGTGTCTCTCTCTTTCTGCTGCCTGCTGATCTGTATATAAAACTCTCAGCTACCTTCTCCAGCACTATGTCTGCCTATGTGTGGCCATACTCCCCACCTTGACAATAATGGACTACACTTCTGAACTGTAAACCAGACCCAACTAAATGTTTTCCTTTATTAAAGGTGTTGTGGTCATGGTGTTTCTTCACAGCAATAAAATCCTAACTATGACAAGTAAAAATGCAGAAATTTCACCCAAAGTCTTAGCAAATACAACCTAATAATGTGTCAAAAAATAATACGCTATAATGAAGAATAAAATTTTAACATATAGAAATAAATGTAGCCAGGTGGTGGTGGCACATGCCTTTAATGCCAGCACTCGGGAGGCAGAAGCAGGCAGATCTCTATGAGTTCAAGGCCAGCCTGTAATTCCAGGAAAGGTGCCAAAGCTACACAGAGAAACCCTGTCTTGAAAAACCAAAAGAGAAAAATGTAATTACTGTATAAAGTTAAATATTTACATAATCTAGCAAGCATTTTTAGTTCTAAAAACTTTAAAGTACACATATACACTACACAATCTCAAAATCAAAAATTAAGAAAGGAGAGAGAACAGACTAGGAAGGAAATAGAACATCTTTAATCTGATGAATGGATAAATGCATCAATGGAAGATCAACAAATATCATACTTAATGGTAAAGAGCTCAATGGTTTCCACCCACAAGCCCTAGAAAACAACCGTTTATGAAAACCTATAAAACACAATGTCTTGGGACCTTCCCAGCACCAGGATGGATATGAAGCATTCTGGCCAGTAGGGAGGCACATGCCTTTAATCCCAGACTCTGGAGGCTGAAACAGGAGGAATATGTAGTTTGAGGCCATCCTGGGTTACAGAGATCTTGTCTCAAAAACAAAGCAAACCAAAGAACAACAGAAAGCCCCTGGGCATCCATCCCTCTAGTAAGGACAAGGAGAAGCAGGCTTGTGGTAGCACATCTCTATGGCATTTCATAAAATTCTTAACATTGCTTTCTGTGTGGCCTGGCCATTCCACTGTTGAGAGGTCTGGACACAATTAAGGATCACCTCCCACAGCTACAGCTGGATCTATCAATCCTGTGCTCTAAACACCGTCATGAGCAACTGGAGGATTCTCTGTAAGACACAGAATAAACTTTCTATCTCTCTCTCATTCCTTTTCTATCTTCCCTTAATTTCCCTGCCTTTAAAAATAGAATTAGTGTTATGAGTATCAAATAATACAATACAATACAATACAATACAATACAATACAATACAATACAATACAATACAATACAA
>CABHPR010143726.1:38679-56932 GCA_902168415.1 Peromyscus melanophrys | reverse complement strand
AATACAATACAATACAATACAATACAATACAATACAATACAATACAAAATGGATACCTGGGGCTTAGAAGGTGGCAGATCTCAAGAAATGTTAGCGTTGCTGTTTTCACTTTTCTACAAGGTGAAGACATTATTTTTTCAGAGAAGGCAGGTAGATGGACTAAGGCTCAGGGTTGGCAGGTCATAAGGTCTGTACTGGCTTCACTACAATGCCAGACCACTTTTTGTAACTGGAACTCTGGAGCTTGTGATGTCTGTCCCCAAAGAGGTCAAAGAGCAGGAACAGGAACTGTGTCTTTAAGTTGCACTATGAGACCTAAGAAGGCAGCAGACTAAAATATATTTTAAAACTGACTTACATCTAATTTGCAATCAGGGGGCTTTATAAGGGTTGGAAGTGGGGAAGTGGAAACACAGACAGTAGATCATTCCAGAACTTAGTCTTGCCCTTGTTTGTGTGCTAAGCACATCCTCCATTTTCTTCTTTAATATATTAAAGTTTATTCTTTTCCATTTCATACTTGTATACAATGTACTTTGGTCGTACTTAGCATATCCAACTACCCTTTTCCCCTTCACTAGGAAGCTCTTACCCAACACAGCCCCCTCACTGTTCCATGCCTTACCTTTAGTTATCTCTTGTCACCAAGTCCAAATAGTGTGGCCTCCTCAAATGTTGACTGGTTTTATTGGCTTCACCTTGGATAGGTTTTGTGCGTGTAACCATGCCACAGTGAGTCCAACGTCCATGTCATGTTCAGAGGACAGCATTTCACATCGCTCTTCTCCTGTCCCCTCTTCCATGATGTTCCCTGGTGTCTTGAGGTGTGGGTACCATGGATGTCCCATTTGGGGTTGACCATTCAACTGCCACATATTATCAACACACTAACAAGGTGTAGGTCTCTGGATTATTGGCCACATTTCTGAGACTTGTGAGGTTCTGTGCTATTCTTGTCACCATCTCCTCCATTCTCTGCATGTCTAGTCTCAGGGAACGTACTTAGTGTGTGCTGATATCAACCATGTTCCCCTCAGTGGCTTCTAGACAGGGGAAGAGTGGGGCTCCATTAAAATAAATTATTAACAATGTATAATAATAAGCTATTAGTACCATGCCCATGCAGATTCTTTCCTACAATGTGGAGGAGTATAAATGTGTTTGTAACACAGAATACAAAGCTGTCTGTATCCATCTCTTCTAGTTCTCTTTCTGAGAATTTTTACTTATAATGGCAAAAATTGAATGCAGTTGAATAGATGAGCAAACTGTGGTATAGCCATGTAATGAAATGCTCCCATTACATCAGAGGAAATGCACTATTGGCACATGAAAAAACTTCTACTAGTCTAGAAAGCAAGGCTGATAGAGTAAAGACCACAATACTGTATTCATAGAACATGAGGAAAATGCATATGTATATGTGGAACACTAAGCGTGTGAGATGTACCCAGGACTGGTGACAAGGAGAAGAATGGGCAGGGCAGGGCCAGAAGAGACTGCAAAAGGCATGGGAGTCATCTGGAGCTCGGGTTGATCTTTATGCTGATTATGAGTGACCATCTAAAGGAGACAGTCTACACATCTCAAAATTTATCAACCTGAACTCCCTAGATGCCTCCAATTTATTTTATATCAACTATGCCTTCAAAGCGTTTAAAAGGAGAAATTGTGAAGTCCCTCATCAGCCATTTATTAAATTCTTTCTCTAAGTATTAGGAAATGATTGCAACAACAACTATTATATCATGGAAAAGATGAACAAAACATCACGTTTTGAGTGTGTGAGTGTGTGGGTGTGAGAGTATATGTGAGTGTGCCAGAGTGTGTGTAAGTGTATGAATGTGTGTGTGGTATACATACTAACTGTTAGTGTGGATGTATCCTTGTGTGTGTACACTCATGCATGTAGAGACCAGAGATCAACATTGGATATATTCTTCAATTACCCCCCCTACCTGCTTTTTGAGACAGATTCTCTCTCTGAACCTACAGCCCATCAACTCAGCTAGGATGGTTGGCCAATGAGCTTCAGGGACCTATGTGTTTCTGCTCCTCTCCTCATTGGCACAGCTGAGATTATAGGAATGTGGCCACCATATCCACCTTCACATTGGCACCTTCAGGATTACAGTAATGTGGTCACCATATCCATCTTTTTATGTGGGTTCTTGGGTTTCAAAATCTGCATGGTAGACACTTTACCATCTTCTAGTCATCTTCCTAGCCTTTAGGTTCCTTATTAATCACACTACACAAAATTACATGTTGGGATGTTTTAAACAAAATACACAACTGCTTTCTTATTTTCTCCCTATCTGATACACACCATCATCATATCCATCTATTAGATAATACTAGGCACCTCTATTTCCCTTAATTTGTGAATGAGTGAGGCTTCCAGTAAGATGCATTACATTTTAATTTCTTTACAAAAACAAATGCAGCCTTCCTTTTTTTAATCAAATAAATACTTAGGATATCAGATCAAGACAGCAATAAGAAGTGAGATACTCGACCAGCTCAAGATTTCTTCGGCTTCTCCCAGTCCCTGTATGTCACATCACCATGGTTCCCTAATTGATTCTACCTTCTTAATAGTCAGTGGAAGGCAGCTGCTTCCTTCCACTTCCTTTCCCTTTCTTCTACCAGATGGACTGTGGTGATGGCCAGTGTAGCCAATTAACAATTTGTTTGATTGCCAGTGGAATCTTCCAGTGAATTAGACCCACAAATCAATCTGAAGGTGGTTTCTAGGTCATCTTTCTAAGTGGCAGACTCAATTCTACACAAAGAAAAGTTTGATTTTAGACCCAGGCGCTTCAACTTCATGTTTGCCCCTGCTCTTTCTGGACCCACTGGCAAGTGTGATGCAGAAACAGCCTGTCTTCTCTAAGCACAGGGGCAGTTGCTAAATATACAGTTTTGAGGTAGAAAATTCAATACAAAATCCCGTCTTTTACAATGTCTGACATTCCTGTAGGTATAGCCATCTCAGAAGCACCAGCATCACCTAGAGATCCTGTATCCTATGTAGAAAGTTGGGGCTGGTAGTTGAGAAAGATACACAGTCATACAGAATATCTAGGATATCATGGCATTATCATAACAACACACTCACAGGACTGCCCCAAGGCAGACTCTTTTAATAGAGTTGAATATGCCTCAAAAGCCTGTAGCCTGTGGACTGTTGGCTGTGGAGCCCCCATGGAACTGGACTAGGCCCTCTGGACACAGAAGATGGTTGTTTGGCTCGAACTGTTTGGGGGGAGCAACCAGGCAGGGGGATCAGGATCCATACCTGGTGCATGGGCAGGCTTCTGAGAATTCGGTGCCTGTGGTGTGACACCTTGCACAGCCTTGGTGCAGTGGGAAGGGGCTTGGACCTGCCTAGGCTCAGTGAGCTGGGCTCTGCTGACTCCCCATGGGAGACCTCAATTTGGGGGATGTGGGGATGCAGGGTGGCTTGGGAAAGAGGGCTGGGGGGTGGGAGGAGGGGGGTCTGTGGATAGCATGAGGAGCCAGTAGAAAATTTCTTAATAAAGAAAAATAAAATAATAATAATAAAAAGCCTGTAGCATTGCATGTCAAAGCTAGTCAGTCTTGACCCTCTTCCTACCTCACTCTTTTCTCTCCCCTGCCTCTCTGCAGAGTGAAACACCGCTAGCACAGGCCCATGAAAGGAATTTTTACTCTGGCATCCCAGGCAACGAGGAGTTTTTCTGGCCGCATGTCCCATCCTATGTTCATTGTATTCACAAAGTCAAGTTGGCCTGAAAGAGGCAGCAAAAAGACCAGCTGCTGTGAAGTCCTGTGCAGGACATTAGAGCCCTGGTTTGGCTCCAATGCTGCCACTAAGTAGTGCTGTGGCTATGCCCTGCCCCATTCACTAGGTTTCGGTGTCCTCAACTCCAAAGTGAAGTGATTGGACCAAATGCATGCCAAGGGCTGACCAGATTCAGAAGCCAGCCATTATGCAATCCTAGAAATAAAGGTGGGTGTCATCACTGAGCTGACCTTCCTGGCCATGTGGTGAGACTTGGATCTGGTTTGAACTAAAGTGGAGGAGAAAGGAATGAGCATCTTCCAGGATGTCTAGCCACTAAATCATCACCAGGCCTTGTGGTAGAAAATGTCACTCAGTGACACCGTTACCATAGCAACTGGAGTATCATTTGGCACTGGGGTTGGAGGAAGCTGTCAGGGCTGTAATTTAAGAAAAACAATTTTTTTTTTCTTTCTCACTGTGTTGTCTTAATTCTCTTAGCCAGCTATATTAGCAACCTAATACATCATCCACAAAGAACATATACTAAATATAGATAGCTGTCTCACCAGACCCTCACCCGGGTAGCATGATCACAAAAAGATAAGCTCTGAGAATTCCGTGCTATCCATTCTTCCCTGATCGGGCCTGATTTCTGATCTATAAAACAGTGTGGAGGAGGGAGGTATGATGTCAAGTATCTTTCAGCATAAATATTCTAGCTAGAGATTTACAGACTGACTGCTCAAAACCCATATCCAGCCCGTGCATGTGCTGCCCTTGCCCTGTGCTGTGAAAGCCATGTTACGTGAGTGTTCTAAGTAAAACTTTGTTGTTATGAGCTGGAGAGACAGCTCAGTCAATAAAGTGCTTGCTGCACAAGCATCAGGAACTAATGCTCTTGCACCCTAGAAATCATGTGAAAAAGCCAGGCGTGGTTGTGCACACTGAGCAGAAGTATCCTCCGGGCTCACTGGCTAGCCAGTCTAACTTACTTGGTGAGTTCTCAGCCAGTGAGAGATCCTGCCCAAAAACACAAGATGGGTAGTGTTCCTGAGGAACAACACCCGAGGTTGACCTATCCTTCACACACACACACACACACACACACACACACACACACACACACACACACACACTTGACTTGAAGTTACTGAAATGTTAGGATTATTCACAATATAAAACAGATTTCTGGCTTCTGATCAAAATAAGACAATCTGCAAGGACTGAGCTGAAATCCTCTATGGCAACCCTCAGCTGGTACCGAGTACCTGTTTTCTCTGGAAACAGAGTGAGTCTTTCAGCTCCCACTGTGCCTAGCACTCCTGAGCTCAGGTCAACGTCAACTCATTTTATACCTAATTCCCGGACAGCATTTCTAAAACCCATCCTAACACATCTCTGCATTTATGCTTCCATTTTTGATCCTTTAATTAAAAAAAATAAAGATTTACTGATTTTTATTTTATGTTTTTTTGCCTCCATCTATCTGTGCAACATGTGTACAGTGCCCACAGAGGCCAGAAGAGGGCATCAGATTCCCTGGAACTGGAGTTAACTAAAGGTTGTGAGCCACTGTGTGGGTGCTGGGAACTGACTCCAGGTCCTCAACAAGAGCATCAAGGGCACTTAACCTCTGCACCATCTCTCCAGACTCTGCTGTTACCATATCTAGGTTGAAGAGGGCATGGCATAAGCTCTCCCTGTATCACTACCGTCAGCTATCAATGACTTTATGTGGAAACAGCAACTGAGTCCTCTCACAGCCTGCTCTGAACAAGGAAACTGAGATGCGTTGGCTGACACTCACGGTAATCGATGCTGATAGTCCTCACGCTCCACATCCATCCTAGGTAACCCAAACATAAACACCAGACTCTGTTACCAGTGGGTTACTCATAGCTCCATAATTCTCAGCCAGTTAGTTGTTAGTTCTCTTCGATTTGGTTTTTCCACACATAAAATAAGTTGAGTTCACACAAAGGTGTGGTTCCGTCTTCACAGGCCTGCACGGGGACAGAAGTGCTTTGTGGCTGTGTACAGCATGCTGCCTTCCACAGCACTAGACATTTCCCCACAGGTGTTCTTATTCCTCCCTACTGAACATTTGAAATCTCTGCTCGTAATGTGAGGGATCGAGTTGCTGCCTGTGCTGATCATGTTCAATATCCACAACTCAGACATATGGGTACTATTATGGTCATCACCTTAAAGATGAGGAAACAATGCCTCGACCTGTTTAGGAATTTGTCTTGAGTCAGAACTGAGCTGCCAACCATCTGACTGCAAAAGATCCACTCTTAATGATGGCCCTACAATATTCCCCTCAAATACTCAACGGCAGTGAGAAACATCTCTGGAGGGCAAGCCTGTGCCCTTAGAGGGCTGAGAGAACAAAGTTTTCTATTTAGAAACCCAACACACATCTGGTGCTCACAATACAACTTTTTAATTGGCTACTTTTCTAGGGGGGCATTTTGTTTTTTTGAAAATTCATGGATCCTTTTCCTCCATTGAACTGAATCACTCTTAAATTTGTATATTCACCCACACGTTGACTTCTCCCAAATTTCCAAACATAGTGTAATTGAAGGAAATATTCATGATGCTGAAAAGGAACCTAGTACCACTACTCTCCAGAATGTGTGTCTGTACATAGGCACCCATGTATGTACATGAGGTGTGTGCACGGGTATACCTGGAAGCCAAAAGACAAGCCCAGGTCTTCTTTCCTAAACTCCATTCACCTTGTTTCTTGAGACAGGGACTCTCGCTAGCCTGTCACTCATCAAGTAGGCTAGTCTGGCTGGCCAGCAAGCCCCAGGGATCCTCCTGTCTCCACTTCCCAGCCCTACATTACAAGAGTGCATACCACTCTTAGCTTTCTCACGTGGCTTCTGGGGATCGAACTCAGTCCTCATATTTGCATAGCAAGTGCTGTACAAACCGAGCCACCTCTCCAGCTGTTTTCTGAAAGAGACTCCTTGACTGGAATTTGCTCATTAGTAAGCATATTAGAATATGCATGACTATATAGCTTAGCACTAGACAAGTATGTCTGTAGAAGCCAAGAATCATGGTAAGCCACAAAATTTAGCCCTACCAAATGTCCAATTGGACTTTGAAACAGAAATCTATGTGCAAAAAAAATCTTGTATCAACTATTATCCACATCTACAACTGCTGCATTTCTTTTTGCTGTTCCCTACTCACTGGTATGACTATGACTTTGGGAATGGTCACGAAGCATACGAGAGAGAGAGAGAGAGAGAGAGAGAGAGAGAGAGAGAGAGAGAGGTGTCTGAACCTACTGGCCACTCAGTCATGCAAGCTGTGTAATCCATTTGGAGAACAAAAAATGTCACCCTTCTTTTCCTCTCACCCTCTAGAGAGCTGTGGCTTTTGCCTCCCCCACCAGCAACCAAAGAAAGACAATAGAAAGCGGAAGTGCTCTTATGGAAAGGGAGCTGAGGCTCAGCAACTCTAGGATGCTGCCAGGGCCTGAGAAGGCGTGGACCCCAATATCGCTCCGGTTCAGACCAGCCCTGGCATGGTAAGAGGTATGAGACAGCACAGTGCATCAGGGCAGGATGTGGCAAGAGACTAACCATTCTCCCAGGACACATTCCCACTAGGTTTCTTCTCTGAAGATGATACCTGGTACGCATGCCTCCTCTTGAAAATGCGCGGGTTACACTATACATTTATGCTCTTCCTGACCTGTAAGAACAAGACATTGTCCTAGGCTACTGTGTCTCTCTGTGTCGCTTTCAGGAATTGAGGCACTCGCCCAGATACTCCATGGTGCTCCAGCCAAGGGAAAGGCTCCATCGAGATAGGAACTACAGAAGGTAGGAGAGGCTCCCCAGGCCCTTGGCAACCCTTTTGGGGGAGGGGGCATGCCGCTTTTGGGTTTAAAAACGTTTGTTTTTTGTTTTTCCATTGTGAGTCCTTAGCCGGTCCGGAAGAGCCTTCTGAGATGGGGTGAATTAATCGTTGCTTTCTGCTCTGTTTTCGGGGGAAATTTACTCTGTTCTCACCAATGAAGCAGCCCTAGAATGAACCTCAGCAAAACAAAGATAGTTGAGCAGCAGGGCTTGTTTCAGGATGGTCCCTCAGCTCTGGAGAATTCAGAGTCCATGAACTGCATGCTATCTCTTCCTCCCAGTGCACAGCAGAGGGTCACTAGCTACCCAGGAAGCACCAGAGAGGGAATATGAGGGTGGAGAATCTAAGTCAAGTCACTAGACTCATTGGGTCAAGAAGCTGGCATATAACAGCTTTTCTGACTTTTATGAAGTTTTCTCATTTTAGGGTGCTGCACCTACGTTTATACATTCTTTTTTCCCACTCCTAGAAAATGTGTTTTTAAGTCTCTTCCTTTTGTCACCTTATAAGTTCAGGGTCTGACTCTGTTACTCTCCCCAAGGATGTCTACATCCCAAACATCTGAGTGACAGGCACTTGGGAGGGACTGGAGTTACATCTGGGAGTTTTAAATCCAAGTTTACCTTCTTTGGCCAGATGAGGTAAGGTTGCCTCTACAAGACTACACTGCCTTGATGGCAGATGTGGATTCCAGATGTGGCATAACACTGGTTTAATTTGCTTAAATGAATGAAGAATGAGCCATTGACAGGGTTGAACTTTATAATGAACCTGATATGCATGCGTGCATGTGAGCTTTGGGTCACTCTGCAGAATTTTAAATCTGACTAAAAAATAATTTGAGTAAAAACTAATCTGGATGACTTGAAGGAGGTAATTTATTCATGGTTTTGCTGCAACTTATTTTTTTATTCGTTATGCTAATGTGTAGTTGAAAACCAAATGACCTATTGTTGAAGAGCAGGAGAAATACAGACTGAAACACATTGATAAATAAATTTTTATAAATTACAATTTTCTATTGCTTTTTCTGTTTCTGAGATGTGTCTTCAGTAGGAGGTTTGCAAAAGAACTTCCTGAGGTTCACGGGAAGGCAAAGCAAGCATTATAATAATGTCTTATGCCCGTCTAATAAAAACTATTTTATACCATATGCTAATTACGTAAAATAATAGTTATGTATCCCCTGTAATATACTAGATGGTAGTTTTTTTAATTTTGTAATTTTATTTATGTACAGAAAACTTAGCAGTGTACTTTAACCCAGTTTATTGGAGAGTCTTTGGCCTTTGCCTTTTCCAGCTTGGCAATGAGAACCACAGAATTAGGACCCAGATCATTGCCTCCCCAGTGGCAGTGGACATCATCTTTTGTAATTGGTCCTAATAGCTTCCACCAGCTTAGCCAGACCACACCTGTCTTCCAAGTTAACCTGTGTGAAGTCAGCAGTGGTGCATGTCTTCTTGTGGACCAGCTGCCCCAGTCGGGCCTTCCCCTTTGATGATGCAGTAGAGGACCCTGTGACACAGAGCAGGCAGGAAGTCCACCAGCTCAGTGGGGTCTACATCATGGGCTGTCACCACCAGTTGAGCCTTGTTGTACTCCACTAAGGTAGTGACGGTATTGACCCTGCTCGAAGGACAGGTGGTCTCTAAGTTGGGATGTCCCTGTTGCCAGAACCTTTCTTTTCATCAAGGGCCAGGCTGATTCTCTGGCTTTGCTTTTTCTCTGGCTTTGACTCTGGCCTGTAGCTATGGGCAAGCTTAAGCATCTGGGGAGCTGTTTGCTGGTCTGGGGTCTGGATAAACTGGTGAGTGGAAGGAGGGACTTTGAGCTGCTTATAGGGGATGGTCCTTTGCTGCTGCACCCTGATGGAGTGGGGCCATTTGACAAAGCACATGAGATCTCTTTGGAGCTGGATGTCCTACCCAATGCCGAAGTTCTTAGGCCTTTTCTCAGAGGATTCACCATTTCTTTGGCCTCTTGTTTCTTCATGAGGGTTGGGGCAGGGGCCACCTTCTTCCTTGTGGCCTTCTTTCGTTTGGTCATCTTGCTCAGCTGGAAGAGAGAGCAATGGTAGATACTTTTTAAGAAAAAAAGTAGAAGAAGGAAAAAAGATGATATAGGCCCTACATGTGAGTCTAAAGAAAAATGAAACTCAAGATAATCAGTTATTTTAAACCTTGGGCATGACCCCAAATTGCTGTCATTCTTAAGCAACAGAGATGACAGATGGCTTGACCCCCAAGTGTTGGGGGTTAAAAGACTGAGAGACACAGGCGCTGATGAACTCACCCAGACAATTCTGAAGAACTGACCTTTGAGGACCAGGGTGGGATGACTTATTCTAGGCTGTCTGTTGTTCTCAGACTCTAGACTGCAATTCTATCATTGGCTTTTTCCCAGTATCTAACACTCTGACTAACCAGCTATGCCTCTTTCTAATGGAGGATTTACCACACAGGAACCATCGTACTAAATGCTTACAATACAATAGTAATACTCTGTAAGCATCATTTGTAAAGTATTATTAAAAATATCCTTGTGGTTAAGCTTTGACTCTAATTTAATCCTCACCAAATCTTTGAGAAGTAGATGTTTCTGTTTGTACCTTTCCTATAAGGATACAGAATTTAGTTAAACAGACAAAAATATTAACTAATTTACTAACGGTTCCCCCAGCAAACTGCTGAGCTAAGACTCAAATCCCATCTTAAGGACTCCAAAGCTCCCTCTCTTTAACCAGTCTACATCGGAGTCCTTTGGAGTGAGGTCCAGAATCTACTTCACTCATGTCCTTAGATGAGTGGCCATGGAGGAACACTGCTTACTGGCTTGCTCCTCATAGCTTGCTTATCACGCATGCTTTCTTATACACCTCTAGGATCACCTGCACAGGGGTGGCACCACCACAGTTCTTAATCACTAATTAAGAAAATGCTTCCACCAGCCTGCCTACAGGCAAGTCTTACGGAGGCATTGTTTGAATTAAAATTTCATCTTCCTGGATATGTCTAGGTTTGTGTCTAGTTGGCAAAAAAACAACCAGGACATGTGACCTGCTGTCAACTTGACACATACACCACTATAAACCTTTCCTTATTTGTCCCCCAAATGGAATATTAATATTAATATCACAATTGAAAACATTCCAACTTTTAAAAAATTATTTTATTGAAAATATTTTTCATACAATATATTTTATATATTTTGGTCATGATTTCCCCTCCCCCAACTTCTCCCAGATCCTCCCCACACAACTCCACACCCTCTTTCTTTTTAGAAAACAAACAGGCAAACAAAAGAGCAAGCAAACAAACAAAAAAAAACAAAGAACAAGAAACATACAGAGACACACAGAGAAACAAATCCAAAAATCCATAAACAAAATCAGAAACCGTAATATATGAGCAAAAGACCACTAAGAAAAAAAAATCCCAAACAAAGCAATATGAGACAAAAATACCATTGAGTTCATCTCGTATTGGCTGTCTACTGCTTGGCATGGGGTCTACCCTTAAGTATGGTTAATATATCCAGTGAGACATTCCAACTTTTAAAAGTCTCACAGTCTTTAAAAATTCAAACATTTAAAAGTCCAAAGTCTCTTTAAATATTCAAAATCTGTCTAAAATCCAACACCTTTAAAAGTTTAAAGTCTCTCTAATTTGGAGTCCTGTAAAATAAAAAATACTTTACTTTCTTCAAAAAGGAAAAAGGGGAATTGTGTATCCTAATAAACTTTGCCTGAAGATCAAAGAACAGAACAAGCCACTAGATTAAACATAGAGGCCAGGCAGTGGTGGCACACACCTTTAATTCTAGCACTCAGGAGGCAGAGATGTGGATCTCTGTGAGTTCAAAGTCAACCTGGACTATATGAGATTGACTCAGTCTAGGAGAGAAATAGAGCCAGGCAGTGGTGGCACACACCTTTAATCCCAATACTTGGGAGTCACACACCTTTAATCCCAGCACTAGGAAAGTTGAGATAGGAAATGATATGGGAAGGCAGAGAAAGGTATATAAGGCATGAGGAGAGAGGCACTAAAATCTTTTCAGCTGAGGAAGCTCATTCGACTGGAAGCCTATCAGCTGAGCCTCTTTCAGGCCGAGGAGTTGGTGATGTAAGAGGTGGTGGCTGTGGCCTGCTCTGCTTCTCTGATCTTCAGGCAAAGTTTATTAGGGTACACAATATATCACCACAGGTAATAGTCACAATCATGTCAAACCAAACTTCACCAGGGTAAAACGTTCAGTGCTTACTGTCTGGGACCCACTCATGATCCCCTGAGCTCCAAAAGGCCTTGTAGTTCCATTTTGCCTGCTTTGTCATTGAAAGGACATACAATTTATCTCCTAAGCTCAGGATGACTCTGCTCTACAGCCATTGCTATCCTTGGTGACCATCCATAGTACTGGCATCTCCAAAATCCTGGGGTCTGCACTATCACTGGGCTACACCTTCACCAATAGCCTCTCCTGGGCTCTCCTCAGGGACTGACCCTACCACATGGTGCCAAGCCTCCACTTTTTGTTATGGCCACTTCAATACTGGGGCTTCTACTGCAATGGAGGTTGCACCTTCGCTGATGACCTCTCCTGGCCTTTCACAGTGCCAAAATTCAGCTACAATCCCTGATCCCTTTGTGCCTTCAAAACCAGACCACCTGGGAGAATCTTACACATCACCAAGTTTGGCTGCCAACATGAGGTACAGCTTTAGCTCTCTCTAGACCACAGCTTCTGTGTGTTGATCCCAATGACTTACTTCCTAGATTTGCCTCTGATTGTGGTCTCTTCTTAACTCCAACTAATTCTTCAGCCCTCGATGAACAGAACCACAAAGTCTTAACACAAAATATCTGATGGACCCGAGAGTCTTTAAAGGACTCTCAAACTTCCCTCTGAAATGTCAAAAGCGTCAAAAGCCAGGCCTCTATTATCTGCATTTTTCTCAATACTCTTATCTTCCAAGCTCCCACACAACAGCCTGCTGAGATCTGAACACTCAATGGCTTTTCTATCCCAAAGTTCAAATGCTACCGTAATCCTCCCAAAAGGACAGGGTCAGGTCTGTCACAGCAATACCCCATGACCCAGTACCAATTTGTCTTAGATTTATGTTGTGATAAAACACCATGACCAAAAGCACACTTCTGTAGCTCATGGGGACCACAGCAAGTGCACATTCTGTGGTGTGCACTGTGGAAAAATCTAGTGACACTTTCCATTGCCTGATGTTAGAATGCTAAGTGTGACTCACCCAGTTTTGTTTGAGGAAGACAAACACTCAGTTTTTCCAGGCCTCTATAATCCTTGAAGTTGATCTGCCTAGCATGAACATTTCACGTGGCATATGATTTAATTCCATAAAGTTTTACAATATCATTATTAGGATTAATTTGCAGACTGCATACCTGGCCTGCTCTGGACATCAAACAATGTCTTAAGATTCAATATCTGGTTCTATGTATAGGAAAACTCAGACACATTAGGCAGAGTTCGTGGATCTCCCTCCTCCAGCTACAATATGCAATTGATTTCCTTTTGTTCGTTCATTGTTCTTCCGTGACTGTCCACACAGGTCATTTCATCTCATTCATGGGCAATCATTGTGTTTATTCTGTTTTGCTAAATGGGAATAACTTCTTTTCCTTTCCCTTCCTCTGAAAAGATCTCTCATGTGGAAGGAAGGATGAGGTGTTCTATTGATTCAGATTTCTAATGAGAGGGGAAAATATACATCAGTTTGGCTGTTGATGTGAGCAGCATTCCACACACCTTAATGTAAAAGCTGACAGCTGCAAGGGAGAAGGGTCTTCTGCTGATAATGTGAGCAGGGATGTCTTCACTCTGTGCTGCCGTTTGAGACTCCAGGACAGTAGAAACACATTTCATCTCTCCGTGATTGCATCTCCCTTTGCCTGACTCCAGAAAAGAAAATACTGATTGGGATGTTTCCACACGTACGAACACTTGAGGCCTCACCCCACTTGCACAAAAGGAAGTCAGTGATTGACAATAACCTTTCCAGATGTTTAGCAGCATCAGTGTCTTGGGATAATTGTAGCTTCACCCCGCACATCCAAGCCTGAAAGATGTAAAATGGAGCCTTTCTTTCCTCCGCTTCCTTCTGTTGGTCTCAGGGTGAAATGGAGGCTCTGATAGGACCTCCCATCTCAGAAAGAAGAAATCTTGTCCTTTGGATGGACGATTTCACAATCAACTACTCCAAGGGCTTAGTAATCAGGTTAGTATGAAGTCAGACTATCCTAGCTTTAAATTTGGTTCACTATTCAAGTAGCAACTTTTTGACAGGACCCCAGCTGATCTTTAAACCTGGTGGTGTATACGGATCACCTAGGAAGGCCATCAAATGCGTGTTCCTAGGTCTTAATACTAAAGCTTCTGATCCTTGAAGTCTGGAATCAGGCCAATGAATTTGTGTATTCCATAGCCCTCCCAAGTAGTTCTAACATAGGTTGATCCAAGAGACCACACTGAGAAATTCTCTTCCTTCCTTCCTTACATCAGAGGGCTCCAATGAGAGCAAAGCAACTGTAAGATCTGAATGTATTTTGAGCACTTTCAAAGGAAACCAGAATGCCAAAAATTAGAGGTCACTGTGCGGCCTAGTTCTCTGCCCCAGGCACTGACAGGAGTGAAAACCTCCCCCCTGTGTGTCAAAGCAAAGCCTGGGGTTTTCTCCCAGCACCCAGGAGTCTACAAAGGGACTTCCTATGTGATTTTGCTTTGTTGGGGCTTCACTCAGCTGGAAGCAAAATTGGTCTGATTACGAACAACTTGCCATGAGATGAAAGCCCTTTTCTCAGCGGTGAGGGGGGGATGTCATGATGTGAGAGGGCTCACAGCAGGTGCCTGGTGAGAAGTGGACTCTGTAAAGGAAGGGAGCAGGTTCTTTGTGCCGCACTGAGCCCATGCATTATGTTCACTTATAAAAATTACATTAGTTAATTACATTTCTGCAAGTGAAAAAGAAAGAAAGACAGGTAGATAAAAGAAAGGGAGAGAAAAGGAAGGAGGGAGGGAGAGAGGGAAGAAAGGAGAGTGGGAAGGGAAGAGAAGGGAGGGGAGGGGAGAAAAGGGGAAAGAAAAGGCTCTGTTGTTCTTTTCACCCCTTCCCCAATGCTAACTAGGTGGAACTGGAATTAATTATAATTCCAGTATAATTCTGGAAGACCTGGTATATGGTAGGCACAGAGAAGGAAAATGAAACCATCATCATGCACAAGATCCTACTGGCCCTCACTCATGTAAGCAGTTTGCACTCTCTTGGGGATACCATAAGTGATGTTCAATTATGATCTAAGTGAACATGAAATATGCTGGAAAAAAAATAACAACAGTGAGTTGCCTAACACTTTATAGCTGGGTGAGAGAGTAGGGGAAACTCCCCAGAACAGCCAGCACCTAATCTGCTACCTAAAAAAGAACAAGAATTAGCCAGGACTTTTAGGTACATGCTTTAGCCGCAACTTTGAGCTAATGACTGCCTTCCTAGACTCTCTGCAAAGGATGGGAAAGATCTCTTGAGATAGTACCAGAGTAAAATTAATGAAAATTCTATTCATAGGGTATATTCTGCAAAGACTATTTTAATATACTATTTCAGTCCATCTTTGTGCCCCCATTTCTGAGTGGGGATAATTGAGGCTCATAAAGTTTACCTGCTTACCCTAGCCCTATACTCAACTGACATCAGAACTGGTGTTCTTAGCCTCTGATAGAGCATTCTTGAAGAGGATCCTGGCACCAAACAGCAACTGTGTGGATGCTTATTGAATAAGTACAGTTGTTCCCGTCTGTCTATGGCTCCAGTTTCCATGGTTTCGGTTACCTATGGTCAACCATGGTTCAAAAATATTAAACAGAAAATTGCCAGAAGTAGTCGATAGATTTTCATTTGCATGCTCATCTGAATAGAAAGATGAAATCTCATGCTATCCCACCTAGAAATTGTTCAGCATATCCATACCGTGTACGTTACCCACCCATTAGTCATTGGTGAGGGGATCATTTCAGTCACCAGGTCCTCTGTGGTGGTATCTCGGTGTTTCTGTTCAGGTATCCCTTACATTATTTGGTAATGGCTCCTAAGCACCAGTGTGGAAAGCAAGAGGGCACCAAGGCATAGAAGGAAAATTGTCCATTTTTCAAAATCTCATAGAAAACGAAAGCAAATTTTGAATTCTACACTAGCAAATTGTCTACGGCCCACATTCTACTGCACAACAGAGAGTGCTGTTTTGGAGTGGGAGGGCTCTATTCTAGAGACACTCAACGTGAGTTTAGGACCAGCTTGCTGTTGGGAACAAGCTGGCAGCTCAGCAGAATGCTGCAAATGATGCTTCAAGCTGCAACAGAAAACTCCTACCAAAATACCTGGAAAGAAAAAGGATTATTATCTCTTTGTCTAGTTTGTTAAACACCCACTGAGCATCTACTTTATACTTGGAACTCTAGGGGATAATAACTTGAGTATAAAAATGTAAAGTAGCTGACCAGCAGTGGCACACGCCTTTAATCCCAGCACTCCAGGATGCAGAGCCAGGCGGATCTCTGCGAGTTTGAGGCCAGACTGGTCTATAGAGCGAGATCCACGACAGGCACCAAAACTACACAGAGAAACCCTGTCTTGAAAAAAAAAAAAAAGTAAGGCAACTATAATGGAGGAAACAAAGTAGTAGAGGATGTAAGGGCATAGAGCTCTCTTTTAAATAGGATGGCTAAGAATTTATGTGAAGACAGCAAGAGGTTGAGTCTTGTGGATATTTGAGGAGAATTCCAGATAAGAGAGGAAAGCTCCCAGGCAAGAGCTCAGCTATGTTAGGATCAGTCAGTGGGGAGGCTTATGTGCCTGAAGTTGAGCAAGCAAAGAAGGAATTTATGAGAGACAGGGGTAGGGGCAGAAGGCTCCTAGGAACTATTGTAAAGTCCAAACTTCTGTCCAAATGGGATGCATAGTCATGGACTCTTAGCTGCTCTTTCTAGCATCAGGTCAACAGCAGATTGTAAGGGAGGAGCCAATTATGAGATTCTTTTAGTGGTCAGTTTTATAGTAATTCCTGAAACACTGAGTGGCCAGAACTGATATATTCCCTGTATGACCCTGATTCTCTCTGTCTCCCTGCCCTGCTGATGCAGCTCTACCTCATGACAGACGTAGCAACTCCAGATATCACACTCAGACCAAATCACACCCGGTGGGAGAACATCCTGCTTTTACTTTTCCAAACAAAGAATCTTTTCCACAAATGTCTATAGCGAGCTTATTTGGGTACCTCTTGGCCATATTCTGAGCCATCTGCATTCCTTTCAAGCAGCCACTGCCAAGGAATGAGATTAGTCTAAGTGGTTTACACTTTTAGAACCTTGCATTTGTGTCTGGGTCAGACTGCTCACCACAAAGTCTGAGCTGCATGAGGAAGAACGGGGTGCAATTGGAGCTGGCTCAACAATGGTGTCAGATGCAGGCAAGGGTGGGTGTGGCTTCATCCATAGCATTGCATTGCTTCCACCGGGTCTCAAAGGGAGGGGTTATTACTTAATTCTTTGTGGAGCATGTAGCACAGGCCACTCCGAATGCCAGATTTCTAGACTGGCTTGTGTTGTAGCTACAGCCTGGGATATGTGTGTGTGTGTGTGTGTGTGTGTGTGTGTGTGTGTGTGTGTGTACACCCCAGATTGATATCAGGTATCTTTCCCAGTTGTTTTCTATCTTTTTTTCTTGAGCAGGATCTCTCACTGAACTGAGAACTTGCTGATTTGGCTAGGAACAAACAAACCCTGGGTTCTGCCTTTCTCCTCATTCCAAGCAGTGGAGTTCCAGATACACACTGCCATGCCTGGCTTTTACATGAGTTCAGGGGATCAAACTCAGCTCCTCATGCTTGCCGGGCAAGCACATTTCCTGATGAGCTCTCTCTCCAGCCATATTTGTCTTATTTAATGATGCAAATTAAGCACACTTGGCATTATCCTATTTATTGCCCATATTATTTGCTGATGGTATTCACAGGCCTATAATAAATCATTAATCACATAGTCTGTCTGGGGTAGTTCCTGATTTGTTATTCAAGATTTTAAGGGCATGCTACACCTTTTCCTTTTTCTCATTTTTTTGGCCTCTCATTTTTAATCTAGTTAGTAGTGCTTTTGTTTTAAAAGGGTATAGATAATTTTATAATTTTTTAGCATCACTAAAGATAAGGTTGAATTTCATTCTTCTGCTTGGTCAATAAACATGGATTGGGCAGATGCTGAAAACACAGCAACACTTGAATTCATCCATGTCTCTGGGGCAGTGGAACTCACCTTCTGATGCCACAGGTTACCTATGGAAAAGGAACGCTCATGGCACACGGATGATTTTCAGATGGTGGCACAAGCTACAAAGACTGTGTATCTTGACCATATGGGAGGAGCTAGAGCGCCTATGTTCAATGGTCATTCTTTGAAAGCTATTTTTTTTTACTATGCACACACATTATCTACATAATTTTGCTAGGTGTTTGCATGCACGTGGTACGTGTGTGTGTGTGTGTGTGTGTGTGTGTGTGTGTGTGTGTGTGTGTG
>CABHPR010143726.1:19744-38669 GCA_902168415.1 Peromyscus melanophrys | reverse complement strand
TGTGTGTGTGTGTGTGTGTGTGTGTGTGTGTGTGTGTGTGTGTGTGTTGATGCAGACATGTGAATGTCCATGTACACATGAACCAGCCCATGTGGAATCCAGAGCAGAATGTTGGATGTCTTCCTTTATTATTCTCACTACTCTTTTCCTCGTTGCCTAGGAATCAATCAGGGAACCAGAAGCTCACTGATTGACTACATTGGCTGGCCAGCAAGGTCTCAGGATCCACCTATCTCTCACCCATCATGCTGGGGATACAAGCATGTGTAGCCATGACCAGCTTTGTATGTGAGTGATGGTCATTCAAACTCAGGTCCTCCTGCTTGCAGAACAAGTATTAATATCTACTGTGCTACCTCTTCAGGCCCTTGTTAGCTGTTTTTAAGGAGTCATTACAGTATATTATCAGGAATGACTTAGAATTTGAAGCAAACTTTCTCAATATTACGGCATCAGGCATTTTTTTCAGTGCATGCTTCTTGCTCATCTACACCATTAATCAACTGTACAGGTAATTTCAGTGTTGGCAGGTCTGTACAAATGGAATTTAAGTGGTAATGATTTCAGGGTATTAATAGTAACCACATGTTTTCCAAATAAAACTAACAGCAATTTTTAACAGCTTACCATTTACGTATGCTTCAGATTTCACCTTCTTGCTATTTTGAGTGCATGATTCTTGTACAGAATACCCCCTCATCTGATATACTACAGAAAGCGTCTTTAAATGAGTAACTTACAGAGACCAGGGCATGGCCTGGCAGGTAAAAGTGCTTTGCCACACCAACATGAGCTTCTGAGAGCCCCAGCACACACAGAAAAAGCCAGGTATGGCTGCACATGCCTGCCATGCCACTGTTGGTGGGGAAAGGGGCAAAAGGTCACTGGGGCTTGCTGGCCAGTCAGCTTAGCAGAGAAATGGTGATCTCTAGCTTAAGTGAGAGACCTCATCTCATGAGAATAAGGCAGAGAACATTAGAGGAAGACATCCATCATCTTCCTCTGACTTCTGCACAAGCACCTGCACCCACACAATCCCCCCTTCTCTCTCTCTGATACACACATACACACACACACTTAAAAATTAGTAACTTCCAGCTCACCAAAGGTGAGCTATTTTTAAAAAATTAACTTCTGTTTCATAGTAACAAATTAATTCCTGAAACTAAAACATATACACAAAGTCACAAACTTTAGTTTTAAAGACCAACTTTGATGTTTCTTTTTAGATATATGTATTCCTTTTCACATGAATTTATACTGTGTCTTCCTGATAGAAACCTGAAGGGACTGGGGAAATTTCATCATACTTGGGAATGTGAATTACTATGGACAGATTGCCTGAATTTGGATCCTGATGAGCCTCCTTCCCATCACTTTGTATAGGCTCCACATAACCTCATTATAATGCAACTGCATCTTATTCCTCTGTGAAGGAGGCACATAGTGGTTGATCCTTCAGATGCTTGTGAGGCTGAAATGAAATCTGATGAAACATTCTATTAAACACTAAATCATATGTTTTCCCCTCACACATAAGGATGTATTGTTACTTCTTTATATTTGATACACTTGCCAAATGGGCTAAATGAGTCACTAATAGTGTAGTCAGAAGTTTTCCTATGTCCTGCCCAGTCCCTCAGCTGCTCAGACCCAAGTAAACACACAGAGGCTTATATTACTTACAAACTGTATGGCCATGGCCTATGGCTCAATCTTCTTGCTAGCTAGCTCTTGTAACTAAACTCAACCCATTTCTATTAATCTATATGTTGCCATGTGTTCTGTGGCTTTACCTGTGTGCCATTACATGATGCTCCATGGATGGAGAGATAGCATCTCCCCCATTCCACCCTTCTCTTCCTGTCTCTCCCCTTGGATTTCCCACCTGCCTCTAAGCTGCCTTGCCGTAATCCAAAACAGTTTTATTTATTAGCCAATGGGAGCAACACATATTCACAGCATACAGAAAGACATCCCACAGAAAAAAAGCCTTCAGGCCTAGGTGGTCACTAAAGATACTGTCATTTGGGTACAAGCAATGACAAACCTCATTCTCAACACCTGTGGAGGATTCCAGGTTCAGCTCCCACTGCCTTAGTGCTGTGGAAGTTGACGGGAAACCATAGATGGTTGTCTGCATCAGCATGCAAAGACAGTTACTGGGCACTTCTTATGCCTAATCAACACATCATTGGCCACATGGTGTTGATAAACCAGTGAGTATGATTTGAACACTTAGGTTCATAGCTGACAGGTTGAAGAGGACTGGAAGATCAGTGCATACTATCCTCATTGTGTGGATGAAGGATCTGAGTACAGTAAGGAATAGACACAGCCAACCCTGGAGTTGATGCTTCCATAGTTCCACATAATGTTCCCACTGCTCAGGTCCCCTTGGGGTATGATAGAGTTGGATGAGATCTTTGCTGTCCTTTCTGGTTAAAAAGTAACAGACTGAGTTGGGCAGTGATGGCACACACCTTTAATCCCAGCACTCAGGAGGCAGAGGCAGGCGGATCTCTGAGTTCGAGGCCAGCCTGGGCTACAGAGCAAGTTCCAGGAAAGGCACCAAAGCTACACAGAGAAACCCTGTCTCAAAAAACAAAAACAAAACAAACAAACAAACAAACAAACAAACAAAAACCCAAAAAACATACTGCTGTTCAGCCTTTAAAATGAATTAGTCTAGTTGTGTGTAACAACAGCAAGCCACCATGCTGCACAAAGCAAGCCAGGCTCAGAAAAACAATCTCAGTGTCATGTAACTGCTTGTGGGATCTCAGAAAGTCAAACTCATAAAAACAAAGAGTAAAACAGTGCGGTTTTTTTCAAGGTTTAAAGATGAGGGCTGTTGAGAAAATGGATTATTGGATACAAATTTTCATCTAGATAGCAGAAATGAGTTTAGGAGAATTTTAAACTTTTAAAAATTATTTTATGTGTATAAATGTTTTGCCTGCATGTATGTCTGTGCACCATGTGCACATCTGGTACCCATGGAAGACAGAAGAAGGCTTCATATCCCGTAGGGCTGGAGTTACACATGGTTATGAGCCATTGAACCTGGTCCTCTGGAAAAGCAGCCATTGTGCTTATTTGCTAATCATCTCTCCAGTGCCCAAGAAAGGCATCAGGACAAAAGCCATGTCTATCTATCTTGTCCACTTCATACAGTTCCTGGAATTTTTGACAAGTCAACAATCTTAATTGACTAAGACTAGTTCATAGCACTTAGCAGGTGCAGCATCATAGGTGCTGGGTTCTAGCTGAGTCAAGCCTCCTATAGGACTATACCTTTCAGCTCAGGTGGAAGTAAAAAAGCCTAGACTTTAGACAGATATTCTCAGTGAGCTCTGTAACCAAATTCCATAAGCCTAGAGTATGGCAGTTGGTCTCTCCACGCCTCCACCTCTCTATCAGTACTATATAGACAAGGAGTGAAGATACTTCAAGGGCCCTTATGAGAATTGAATTAGTAATGCATATGAAGTATTTAATGTTCCAGCATGGAGTACACACTCATCAATCAATAAACCCATTCTCTAGTTAATTTCAGTGTTTCTTTTCTCACATTCCCAGCCTAGTAAAGAAGATTTTCTAATACCAAGATTTTGGGTTGAAAAAATTGAGACTAAACTATCTTAAATCACTGAATACTTCCTAGTTGAAACCTAGAAGTGAAATCCATAACGCCTACATGTAGTAGTTTATAAAGCAGGTTCTGGAGTCAGCCTGTTGGGTTTGAGACAGGCTTTAGCATTCTTAGTATGTGTCATTGTTGTGTGAAAGAACTTTTCCCCTGAAAGACGCAACACATACATCTATCTACTCAGCCCAGGTAAGAATCCCACAACAGGCCAATGGACCAGTAACACCAAAGCCCAACTTGGTGAACCATGAGTTTTATTGGGGTTACCTACAGGAATATAAGTGAGGGGTGTAAGCATTGCAGCTTGGATGAAAAGGAATCCTGGCAGTCGGGAGGCAGAGTACCACAAAGTCACATTGAGAGTAGCAGCCTACAGCCCTGCTCGAGGGAAAGGTTTCCCCAATGTAACAGATTTGCTTCAGCAGGAGAGGGTTTCCCCAGTGGAATTGTTACAGTTCTGCTCAGATCCCCTGGAGTATAACAGCTCTGCTCTGCTAGTGGAAGCTTTCCCCAGCAAAAGTGTTACAGTTCTGCTCAGCTCTTTTCCTATGAAAGATGTTACTTCTCTGCTCTGCTCCATTCTGGAAAAAGAAGGTTTTATCCAAACCTCATTCAAAAGATTTATTGGGAGGGGGGATCCAGGAGGGTGGCTGCCTCTGCCATGGTGGGAAAAGGGCAGCAGCAAGCTGAACAGGCACAGAGCTTCTACAGGGATTCTTAGGAATGGAGTTTTTCTAGGGTAGAGATTTTCAGGGTGGCAATTGGTCGAATTTCAATCCCTGAGATTGGACAAACTCTGAGATTGGCTGGATTTCATGTTCAGGGATTGGCTGGTTTCGTGCTCAGGGGTTGGTTGGTTTTCCTGCACAGGGAATGGTTGGTTTTTTTACTGAGTTTGTTAGGGGCGGAGTGTATTTCTTTAGCTCTAGTTTCAGGGCCAAAGTGTGTTTCTTTGGCTTCAGTTTCAGGCTCAGGGTGTGTTTCTTTGGCTGACCCTTTTACTCTACAAGGGGTTACTTACAGAAGCAGAAATGACTTAAAGACACCTGCAACACCAAAGCCCACCCAAGCATGGGAGACAGGTCACAAAAGCTAAGAAACCTGGAGCACACTGCACAGCCTTCAGGCAGCTCAACAATTTGGCGAGTGTCTTTTCCAAGGGACTCAACTGGTCTAAACCTCTTCCAGGCAACTTGGCTGTTTTCTGCTCCTTCAAAGCATTTGGCCTGGTTTGGATCTTCTTTGTGGCTGGGCTCCTTAATTTCTCTGAGAGGGACTCTTGGCTTTTATTATTCACTATGGAAGGGAGGGGCCTAATGAATCTGGTCAGTTTCAGGAACTTCCTGAAGCTAATTTGAGTTGTTTGCCTTTCTGCTTAAGGAGTTTTCCTGCAGTATGGAATGTTTCAATATCCATGGAAACTTTTATACAACAGTTATGAAAAACTTTTTTTAGAGTCCTGATGTCCCAAGAATAATAGATGATAGGTCACAGAGGGCTATCCAGCTTTACATGATATCCTGCATCTGAACACTGTGCCTGAGGACTGGCATTCAACAAGACCTTCCTACACACTCTCGTCTTTGCTACTGATTAATGGCTGTAGTCAACTCCAGATACTTCCTCCAAAAGCCTACCCAAGCTGACAGTCATCCTCAGCTCTGTCCTCTTAACATCTCAGACTCAGACACTCACCCACTCTATTGCGTACTGTGCCTCCTGCCTCATAATCATGACAGTCTCTTGAACCCCTAAACCACCCTCCTGCCTCATTGTCACCATCCTGTTTTGGATTCAATCTCGAATTGCCCCAATTCTCTTTATCTTAACCACTTCCTGTCTACTGTACAAAGTAGGAAAGCCTTTCTAGTGTGCAACACACTGGCTGCCCCATGGTAGTGCTTAACAAGTATTGAAAATACAGATGCATGCTTGCATTGGCATCATCTCTCTAATCAGCAAGAAAGAAATTAAGACAAAAGATTCTTAAAGAAATTTATCTGGTGACAAGCTTCATTTCTTATTGCTAAGTTCAACTCCTTATCAGTATATTTGGTTAATAGAATGCTTTCAATTTTAAATGATTAAGAATAGAGCTCTTGATGTGCCCATGTATCAACAGTTGCCTGAAAGGCCATTAGACTAAAAAAGGTAACATCCATTTGTTTTGTTTCATTTTTTTTTATTTCAAAGCATTTAAATATTGTTTCAGATAATTTATACACCACATGTGTAGGAAAGCAGGGTGGAAAGCTAAAGTCTGGTATGTTCCAATCAGATTTTGTGTTGTCTTATGTGCTGCTAATGTGGTCCCATCCTCAACCTAGGTCTTAGAGGCCACGTTTCTGTAAAGCAGACTTCCTCCCCCATGTAGGACAACAGGATGTGATTCCCCCTCTCCTCCCTAGATCACATTTACCAATGTCAGAAAACATGTGTGTGTCATGCCTTGGTGAGGGCAGGAACGCTGGCGGCACCTGAAGTGTGGAGGAGAGCAACACTGCAAAGCGTCCTGCAGCCCACAGAAGAGCCCCACCCCTGTGCACTATCCCCTCCCCTAAACCATCAGTGATGCTGGCTTGGAGGACCCTGCTGTCAAGCAAAACTTATAGACTGAGACAAGGTGGACCTTCATGAACTCTGATGTAGTGTGGATGCAGACAGACTGGTACATGAAGTTTGAGTTATAAAATACAAAACCCTGCAGCTAAACAGAACTTGCCTGCAGTTTGGTGTGGGCAGTGTGATACTCCCAGGGGAGGAAGGTGCTCTCTGAAAGAGGAAATCATTCCTTAAAGAACAGTGGAGTGCTTTCTCCTCCGTGGCTTACTGAAGGATTTACTGTTACAGCTTTTCAAAATAACAGGGAAAAATGGGTTAAAAGTGTCTTGTAGAAAAGATATTAAATCCAATTCCCGAGATGCTTTTTCTACACCTCTTAAGGGTGCCTGGAGGGGTCAGAAAATGAAGATTTTTCTACCTGGATTCATGGGCTGAGTTGTCTTTAAATCCTCTCTAATGTTCTTCTCTGTCCACAAGGAAATATGGGCTGGGTCCTTGGAAATGCTCAAAGGCCAGAGTAGCTATCCTAGTGAAAGAAATCCTTGAAGAATGCTGCTATTATCTCAGCATGGCAATTTCTTTTTATATTACTCATTATTTAATTAAGACCCAGAGATATGCAGGAAGGAGGCAGACAGTACCATTCCTCTTGAGGAACTGAGCAGACCTTCTGACCTTGGAATGCCTTTTTCATAGGAATACCTTCTTGGAAGGCTTTGAGATGATGTACATACTGAATACCCAATCCGTTGTTGTCCATGGAGGTTGAAGTCCACTATTTCCAAATGAGAAATAATTAATGCATAGTCCAAACACAGCAGTTGGAATCTGCTTTATTTATTTAAGATATGTTCTATTATACATTAACTTAGAATAAATTGGGGCATGGAAATGAGTGAACTAGAGCACTTTAGCCAAACTAATGTTTCTCCTATTACCTCCTTCCAGAATATTCTTCTCAATTGGTTTCCATACTTTGAAGTTCATCTCAAAGCTCATTTCAAATGCTGCCAGTTCCAGGAACTCATTGAATCTTCCCTAATATCCTAATTAGTCATGGGGATTTCTTAATCTGTGTTTTATCTGTTACTCTGGTGCATTTTGTAATATGTTCCTATTTTCAGTACTTCCTTTATTTTCTCTCCATCCCCTATTCCCAGCCCTTCCTTTTCCTGATTGCTTCCATGTTTCTTGCTCATTTTTATGTTCTGTACATTATGCATTCATCTAACCCTCGTCCCTGACATCATCCAGTGTGTATTGAACCCCTGGAGTCATGAAGCAGTAGATGTGTGGATTGGGTTAAATTTCTCCTTCATGATAGTTGTGGTCCTTAACAAATTCTTCCTTTGAAATGAATGCACATGTAAATTTTACCAGCTCTGATCAAATGCCCACAGGTTCCAAATAAATGTATGCAGGAGTTCGCTCTAATTCCTGGTGCTCTGATGTAGACTAAATGGAGCTGATTTCAGATCAACTAACCCAGCAAGTATCACCATGTCCCAAGAGCCCTGGGTAGGTGTGAATGAGACATCTGTACTGGATTCTTAGCTCTTCCACTGGCTCTCAGTTGTCTAACCTCTCTGTAAGTTCCCTTGTGTATAAATAGATACAGTCATTTATCCTGAGGTTTTTTAGAAGAATAAATGAGATGTTCTTGGCAGTGTGCTTAGCTGAATAACTAGGACCTAGTAAGAACTAGAAGGAACTTAGAATTGAAAGGTTGTTCTTATCACAACTATTGTCATCTATTAAAACCAAATCATATCTCCATGCTTTGGAGCTTCTAAACATTGTATTATCTCTTCCTCAATTCTATTTAGCTAATCCCTATAGGTTCTGCAAGATGGCTGGCTGTGTATGTTGGTAGGAAACCTGCCTGGCTTCTGTGCTTTTCCCCCAGGGGACTTTTTCAATGAGAGCCAAAAATCTTCAGTCAAAACCATATTTTGTTTTTCCTTTGCTCTATGGTATAATTGCTCTCTGAACTGAGCCTGCTCTTAATGTTCAAGTCCCCTTAATCATATCTTCAGCTGGCCACCTCTCTGTTGTCTTTGTCACATGCGAAGGCAGCTGGCAGGGTAATTGGTCTAGACTGCCAATCAAACATATGAATTACATCACTAGTGATGACCCGGGTAGGTCTAAGAGTTGTAGTCGGGGGCTGGGGGGCATGAGCATAGCGTCTGTGGCCTTGCTGAGCTTCCATTAAAGTGATGAAATAGGGCTGGGAATGTATGTGCCTACCATGTGTGATGCCCTGAGCTTCTACTCCGCACCATAAAAGTAAATAAAGAAATATTGAGAATTAAAGGCGATGAAGAAAAACAAGTTATTTTAGAAACAATTCAGTACTTAGATTCAGAGAGAACGATGGCTGTGAAGCTAAACTGAGTAGGCTAAGTCATTTACAGTATTAGTCCAGATGTCCCTAATTTGGAGAAGCCATTCCTGACCATCTAGGTAAAGCGGCCACTCTCTTCTACACCCTCTGCTTTACTTCCTCATTCTAGTAGGTAGCATCTGAAATCATCATGTTGATAGAATGCTTATTTTTCCACTGTCTCACTCTTTGTGAATGCTAGCTCAATGCACCGAGCCTCTGGTGACTAGGAGATAACTGTTGCAAAGCTTCTGTGAATGTGTGAATCTGTTTTACTTTGCTTTGCTTTGAAGCAGGGTCTCCTGTAGGTTGTCCTGGGACTCCCACATAGCTGAGGTTGACCTTGAACTTTTGATCCTGCTTTCTCCACCTCCCAGTTCTAGGACAACAGTCAAGCACCATCATACCTGATTTATGCAGCACTGAAACCAAACCTAAGGCTTTGTACATGTCACAACTGAGCTATATCCCTAGCTTGAATATATGAATTATCGTTTATTGTATGACCAAATACACAGATGAGTGTGGTGGTATTGTGTTCCCCAAAATATTGTGCATGCTAATAAACTTACCTGGGGTCAGAGACAGAACAGCCACAATATTAAACATAGAGATTAGGCAGTGGTAGCACACGCCTTTAATCCTAGCATTCCAGAGACAGAAATCCCTCTGGATCTCTGTGAGTTCAAGGCCACATTAGAAACAGCCAAGCATGGTGACACAGCCTTTAATCCCAGAAAGCGAGCTTTAATCCCAGGGAGTGGTGGTAGAAAGCAGAAAGATATATAAGGCGTGAGGACCAGAAACTAGCAGCATTTGGCCTGGAGAAGCCTTTGGCCTGGAGAAGCATGTGGCTGGTTAAGCTTTCAGGCTTCTAGCAGCAGTTCAGCTGAGACCCATTCTGGATGAGGGCTCGGGGCATCCAGTCTGAGGAAACAAGACCAGCTGAGGATTCAGCGAGGTGAGATAGCTGTGGCTTATTCTGTCTTTCTGACCTTCCAGTGTTTGCCCCAATACCCGGCTCGGGTTTGATTTTATTAATAAGACTCTCTAAGATTCATGCTACAGATGAGCTAAATCTTTTTTCCAGATCATAATTCACTATGCTATGGATTTCACAACTAGCTAGAGAATAGGAGAACTAAGAACAAAATTGTCCAATTCTGCTTACTCAGTACAGCTCAACTCTATCTGAGATGTACTTACCTGGCTCTGGAATGTTCCAGGTAGTGAACCCTGAACTTGAGTTTCAGCAGGCAGAAGTCAAGTTTCTACTTTCCTGCAAATTAGTCTGGCTGACACCAGATAGCAAAGAGCAATTACCAATGCAATTGAATAACACTCCACATCAGGCAGAATCCTAAGCACTTTACTAAATTGTTTTATTTTTATTTGTTACAGCTTTTATGTTTGGCGTGAATATTGTGTCCAAAGAAGAGAACAAATGACTTACATGTCTCCTGCTCTATAGATTTCCTGAAGTAAATAAATGCTCAACAAACACATTCAATAATGATCAAGTGTTTTGGAAGGGGTGGGTAGTAATTGACAGACGGTAGCAAGATACAGACCTTTCAACACATTAAGAAACCTGTCCCTAAAGGTGTGACATTTTATTTAAGGTGTGATGGAGGAATAGTAACTTGCTTTGACTTGAAAGTGGGAATGTGAGCAGATATATCTGGATTGGTCATAAATATGCTACCTTTTCACCCATGGGGTTTTGTTTCCTTTTTAGCAAAATGAAAAATGATAATGATGAGGCTTCCCCTACAGGGGGTTGTAAAAGCATGCTAAAGGAGGATTCTAGCATAAGTTTCCCATCAAGCTCTGGCTTCAGTGAGAACAGGCTGTGGGGATGGCTCCTGTGGGATCAAGCAGTCTGGCGGCCCAGGGTCCATGGGCCCCAAAGCAGGGGATCCAGCTGGGACTTGGCAGGGCATAGTGATTGCTTCCAATCTCCCAAGAGGTCCATCTACAGAAGCGTGGAGCAGCCCAGTCTATAACATAGTATTCAAGAACCTCACTTGCTTTTCTCTCATTAGTTTGATGTCAGAATCTTCCTGGCATAAAACACGTGGGGGATTTCTCTCTGGACTCTACTCTGTGGGACTCCAGAACCTTCTC
Organism: Peromyscus melanophrys; assembly: GCA_902168415.1. Lineage (NCBI taxonomy): Eukaryota > Metazoa > Chordata > Mammalia > Rodentia > Cricetidae > Peromyscus > Peromyscus melanophrys. Next base: position 27,942 of record CABHPR010143726.1, on the reverse strand, counting down.
AAGTGGAACCTAAAATGTATCACTTTAACTTTCCTTCCTCCTAAGCCTGTAACTTTCCTATTGGAGACTTCCTTCTACTCCATCTTCTAATCTCCATCACCCACACCACCCACACCACCCACACCACCCATACCACCCACATCACCCATATCACCCACACCACCCACAACATCCAGAATACTCACACCAGCCATATCACCCATACCACCCACAACACCCACAACACCCACACCACTCACACCACCCACATCACTCACACCACCCACATCACCCACACCACCCACATCACCCACACCACCCACACCACCCACATCACCCACACCACCCACATCACTCACATCACCCACAACACCCACACCACCCACATCACCCACATCACCCACACCACCCACAACACCCACACCACCCACATCACCCACACCACCCACATCACCCACATCACCCACACCACCCCTGCCATTGCCATCTCCTCTTCTTGGACTTAAAACCCTTACAGTGACCCTAATGTTCTCCCTATGCTGACATCAGGGCTATCAGAAGGAATTCCATTTTTGATTTAGTGACTACTAGCTCTTCCTTTGTTATGCCTCCCAGTGATAGTGGCCATTTGTAAATAGCACCTAAATCAGAAGTATGAATGTCTAACATTAGCCATCAGGGCCTTAGAATCCCGAGGACTCTCATTTCCTCTTCCTGCAATCATGGCCTCTGTGAGACTGTGTTTGTCTGCTTTCATGGGCCATGCAATCCTTTACAGCAGGGATGGATGGTATCTTATACCCTATCAATTCTTCTTAAGACCTGATCAGCCATCTCAGTGACTTTAAACTACTGGATGAAAATGGCAAGAACCATGATTTAGGACAAGGCTATTGAGGGAAACTTTCATCTTTGTTAACCCATAAAAGCAAAGCATAAAATTAAACTCCTTGCTGAACAGGTTCTTGAAGCTTCGAAGCAGTGTGTTATCCCCAGAGGGTCAGAGTCAGCTGGCCCAGCCCTGCAAGAACCTAAGCCTTCAAAATACACAAAATGATTCCAGTGCAGAAACATGTGCCCCTTTGCATAAACTACCGTATCTTCCCAGCCTGCTTTCTCTTCTGTCAAACAGGGTTATTGAGAGGAACAAAGCTGGCCAAAGGCAGGAAAGCTCACAGAAGCAGTCCAGATGAAGCACAGCACATTGTCTGCATTAGAGTCAGTCCCTGAAGGAAGTTTCCAGTTCTTTCTGCCTCTTCCTATTCATCACGTGAGCAGGTGGGGCTTATGGGCCTAGCACTAAATCAGCTGTTTTACATTGACAGTGGAGGATTTATTCTCAACTGAGGTCAAAGGGTACCAAGAGGTTAGCAATGGCCTTCCTGGGACCTGGGCACAGGCCTGTGGGGTCTTTCCCTTCTGGTGAAGGAAGCAGTCTTTCTGTTTAGTTTTGTATCTACTTAGCTTGCTGCACACAGATATGGACAACAGTCGATGCTTTCTCTCTCAGGAAACGCTTCCTCACTGCCATCGATTCAGAAGGCACTTCCTGTGTGCAAGTCTACTGTTTAACTGACACTAACGCAGAATGGGAGTTTGGGGAGCCATGACTTCCACAATGGCTTTGGTTGAATGATCTATGTCAACTTCCTCATAGACTCAAATTTACTTCATTCATGTAACAAAGGACCACGGGAAAGGAGGGAGAAAATACCTTTCAAAAGGTTTCACCTATACATTGCAGGTTAATCCGTTCATGTTTATTGAACTAAAGTTTGGTGAGTGCCAGGTAATGTTTACATAGATGAATTAGACATTGATGTCTCCCTGGAGGAGTTTCCAGGATGATTATATAGGTATGGCAAGTACCTATATAATAACTACAGCACTGTTCTCTGACTGAGGGTGGCTGTTACTACTGAAAACAAAGAATCAGGCTATGAAGCACTTACTTCAGGGAGGGAGCAGAGGAACCCCTGTGTGAGTGAAGTCTTGAGTGTTTGTATGATGTTGGCATGTACACCACCATGTCAAGGGTCCCAGAGCCTCAGACTCGTAGAGAAGATGGCAAAGCCTCCTCCCCAAGGGCGAGGCACAGGGGGAAATGGCAAGGCCTTCCCTTCTGATTGGTGTGTGGACGTTGACAGAGTACAGAAAATATCCAGCCACAGCTAAGACATTTATCCCCTCAAGACTGCTCTACCAACACTGGCTATGCCTGTCTTTTTGATCGAGCTATACACACCGTAAACCCTGCCTTCTTGTTTATCTGTACATTATAACCCAGCCTCTCTGGTCAGTTCTGGATAATAAACATGCTGAGCTTCTAAGGTACTGAGATTTTTTTCCAGCCAAGAACTGAGACTACCCAGTCCCAGCTTTCTGTCTGTCTGTCTGTCTGTCTGTCTGTGTTTTTATCTTTATTCCCTTGTTACCCCAGTCAGGTACAAGTCCCTGGAGGCTGTGCATAGACTTGGCAGCTCATAATTCGCTAATTTCTTCCCATGTACCATTCTACTCACCCTCACAGAACTGTATGAGATGCTATTATTATCCTCATCAGCATGTCATGAGGCTTCAAGTTGCTCAAGGTCTCACTGTGAGTTCACGTCAAAGGGTCAAAGGTAGGGTCTAGCTTCAAAGGCTGTCAAACTTCAGTGCTGCACGTCTTAACCACACCCACCACTCAGAGGCTCCTTGAGGAGCACATGCTCATACCTGATTAGGCCGACACAGCAGTGACATGGGAATTTGTCAAGTGCCTGCAATGTGCTATGTGTTTCGTACTTAACTGTCTCACTTCTTCTGAGAATACACATGGCGAGCCTTGTTTTCTTCCCTTCTTACAGCTGAACAGAAGCCTTGTGTTGAATGGCCACACTGCCTGGCTGCTGACCAGAAGTTAAACGTGAAGTGTCTCCTAGGAAGAACCTACCCTGACCCACTCCAAGCTCCTGTATTCTGAGTTTGAAATCACCCCCCAAGGGCAAACAAGATCACTGAGGCCAGTGGTTCTCAACCTCCCTAATGCTGTGACCCTTTAATACAGTGCCTCATGTCTTGGTGACCTCCCCCCCAACCACAAAATTATTTTTGTTGCTACTTTATAACTGTAACTTTGCTACTATTAAAAATCATAATGTAGACATATGGTGTGCAGGATATCTGATATGTGATCCCTGTGAAAGTCATGACCCACAGGTTAAGAACCACTGACTTAGGCCCGCCCCCCCCTTTTTTTTTTTTCCCAAACTGCTCCTTACTAGGAATGGCCACTAGACTGGCCATGGGTTGGAGAAGGTTTTGTGATGATCTCAGTACTAGATGGCCTGGCTCTTTCTGGCAGCAGTTTGTGTAAAGTTTCTGGTCATGATAGACTAGATGTAGGGAGTGGGGGGTATGGACTTGTGGGAGTGTCTGTTTACATTCTCATGCTCTGCCTTGCTTTACAATTCCTCTGTGATATTCTCTCCTAGACATACCAGCACACTTCTTCAATGCTCAGTTAAATACTTCTGTACAGTAGAGAGCCCATAACGTCTTAAAAATGGTTCTGAGGTTTTTCAAGGCATGGTCTTATTTTAAATCTTATTTTCTAAAGCCCTACTCAGGGGAATATCTGCTTTCTTTCACTGACTATTTAAATCATTCCCTTGTGTCTCTGAAAGCAGCACAAAGGACATTCGCTCTTTCTCTTCATCATATACAATAGTGCCTTTGACAGAACTTATAAATCCCAAGCTGCAGCCCTGGGCTTGCTTGCTTTCCAGTGACAGGCTTCTGCAGTCTCTCTATTTCATGCACCCAAACTAAAGCAACCCCAAATTAGTGTCCAGTGATCAGTCATGTCTTTAAATATTCTCTCTCTCTCTCTTTCTCTCTCTCTGTCTCTGAATTTTAGTAAAATTGTATAATTCCTGCACTAACTTACTTTCTGTATTTTTCTATGCCAGCCATCAGGGTCATGAGCTGTTGAGGGTCAGTTCCCTTGAGCTGGCCTCTTCCCTGGTACTGTGGCTTTATATTTGTACAGAAGGCCGCTCAGGACCAAATTCATGCTTCAGTGATATGGCTGGGGTGGGGGGTGGGGGTGCAGGAGGATGCCATAGTGAAGCACAGAATTTGTCTGTCCTGGCTCTCCATCCCGGACTGCTCAACCCAGCTTTCTGGCTTCACCTAAATGATAAATAGCCCTATTGTTTGAGCTTTAGAATTTGAAGAAAAAAAAATAGAACTAAATCTAGATTAAGCTCAGGACAGAGACCCATTTCATTGCACTGTACTTTAATATTCCTGAGATCCGTGGCATTACGGGTAGCTCCTTTGAACAGCCATCCCCTCCAGGGCAGAACACTATGCTGTCTTTGTTTAATCTGATCTTTCAGTTAAATAGGAGATGGTCACTTATCCTCACCACTCCCGTGTCCGGCTGCATTGCTATTACTGAGAGACGGACACGCTGGGAAAGGTAGGAGCTTCAGGCAGAACATTTCAGCGTGTGTTTACAGGCAGGACTGACTTACTCAGCAATCCTGCACGGAGGAGCTTCAGCCAATGAAGAGGCTCTATCCCAGCTTGCTTGGGGGCTTCTGAGTTTGAGCTGCCTGCAGAAATGTAAGGCATTGCTTCCTGGCGCTGATGGCAAAATGGGACCCATCTCCAGTTATTCCTTGGGCTCCCCAGCTCTGCAGATCTGGGAGAGAACCTACATAAACATATTGGTGATGTAGCCAGCTTTCAAGGCCGAGAGAATCCTTATGGATTCGGGAGACTGGTTTTTCATTTAGAATTTTCTTTTTCCTTTGGAAGATGAAATGCTTCTCTCGTTACCTGCCTTACATCTTCAGACCTCCAAACACCATCCTCTCTTCCAGCTGCCACACGGAAGGTACAGACCAGAGAGGGAGAGTGTCTGGGTGGGTGGGACAAAGTGGGCTGGTGTCTGTGACTTCCCACAGGTTCTGCTGACGCTGCTTTCTGCAGCTTACTGTCGTTCGTTCCTGGGAAAGCTCGTATCTGACATATAGATCTGCTCCGAAAATCAGCCTGCCTCCTCCAAGGCAAGGCAAGTATTTTCTGAGGAGCAAGATCAGGTAGCGAAGGTGATCTCAAAGCGGGCGGCCGATCTGAAAATCAATTCAGAAATATTTTGTCAATTTCCCTCGTCTCATTTACCCGTGCAAACAAGTCGTTGGAACTAGTGCTGAGGAAAAACAGTCAGTGGATGCTGCCACACACATTTATCCTAGCTCTGTCATGTCACTGTCTGCTTAATAACTTGGTGCATGCCCAAGAAAGCAATTAGCAAAATAGAATTAGCTTAGTCTGTGGCTGGGGAGTGCTGGCTGTTGGGCTGGAGTTCAGTTTGTACTTAGGTGGCTGAGTTTTGGTACTTGCTAGAAATGTGTTTTGTGAGGTTTCTAAGTTAATCCTCTGTAAGGAGCATGGGCTGGGCCTTGCACAGGATCTCCCCAGTCCCAGCTTCTGTCTGAGACTGCCTCAGCTTCTAGCCTGACATGGCATGTATCTATGGGTGTGTACTTGCCCTGTGCACGTGTGCGCCGCCGTGTAAACATCTGGCAGTACCTCTCCCACTGAGCACTGCAGATCTCAGCATTTCTCCAGCAAGGAGCTGGCCGTGTTTCTTCCGTGTGCGATTTGTCTGTTTCTTTAGATCTGATGTTCCCAGGAAAGTGCAATTTCGTGTAGAGCAACTGGGCTGGATAATCTTCAGCTTTAGGAGTTCTCCAAAAAGTGAAACAGTATTAAAGAGGACACTGATGGTGAGTCCACCTCAGTCCAGACACTGTCTTCCTGGAGTGAGTGGCTGGGCAGCCTGTTCTGAACCACCCTTATTTCTCATCCTTGCAGGAGGAGTCTGGGACTGAGGGCTGTGTATAGCATATGAGAGAAGCAGACTTCGGGGATCAAGTGGATTTTCAATCACTTCCTGTGGGAAAAGGGAGTAGGTGTTTGGGATGACTTTAGAATTGAGACCGACGGTGGCATTTTCATAGCCATTGATATCTTACACATGTTATTTTTACATTTGCATTTGTCCCTTTAAATGTGTTGATAGCTAAAAAGCAAATGACCCATTGGCAATTTTTTTCTCCCTCGCGGCGGGGCGTAGCGGGGGGGACCTAATAAATCTCTGCATGTATTCCTAAAATATTGGGGAAGGAGATAGAAGAAGGTAGCATGGATCAGAATCTCCCAAACTTTCCACATACCGAAGACCTAAAGCCATTTGGAAGGGGCCTTGATGACTTTCTATTCCAGTTGGCTCCCTGATTGCCTCCCTTCTCTCCTCCCAGCTTGGACTCTGAAAACCAAACACTTGATCGCAATTGATGTTTTGTACCTTGATCAAACTAAATACTCTGGTCATATAGACAAAACTGCTACCACAACAAGAATGTTTTTTAAATATTTTTAAATCAATTTAATTAATTCTATCAAAGTGGAAACATTACTTTGTCTCAAAACAAACAACTTCTGCTTCACCCCCATCAACAGATTTAGGGACAGAAATCAAGAGTTCTGAATTTGAATTCACTGTGAATCTAATAAAGACAGTTAGGAAGGAGAATAGCATCCTCCAAAATAACATCATGGAAGAGGCCTTGGGACATAGTGGAAAAACATGAGTCAGAAACCAAGCCAGCTGGCCCACTAAATGTAATTGCTGTGCACCCAATCTCTTCTGTAATTCAGAAGTAAGAAGCCCTTGTCCCATGGAGGTTGAGAATGAAATGTGACAGATAACAGTCTTCCTAAAGCTCTGTAAATGACAGTCACTGTCTCGCTTTGGTTACGGTGTCCCGTGTTTCCTGGGAGGTTCACATTTTCTTTATTCTGCTATCTCCTAGCCCAAGCAGCTTCTTCAAACACATCTAGTTACCAAACTAGTAGTACTTAACTAGTAGTTACCAAAACTAGTTACTTTATTTAAAGTTCATCTAAGGAGAAAAGCATGTTAGAATAAGTCTGAGTTTGTTTTGCTTTTCACTAGATATGTGTTTCTTTTTAGCAACCCTCTTACTCTACTCTTGAGCCTGTTTATTTACAGCTATGAATGCCACCTTTTATTTAACTGGACAAGTGAAGAATGAATAATTTTTTTACTATTATAAAGATTATACGAAATGGCCCCAACAATTTCCCTAAGAATAATTCTAAACCAACTTTAGGAAGTGAAGTGGTGCTGGGCCACTTGGGGGAAGAGCACTGTACACTGAAGACTTGAGTTGTCTCACTGCTCTTTTCCCACAACAGGAAGATGCTGGCTTGAGATCCAACCTCTGCTGCATGCCAACACGGTGATATTAGGTGTTAGCGCCTCTGGACTTTGGCTTCCAGGGGACGGCTTCAAAGAAATACATTCAGAATACCACAGAGGGGGCTTTGATAATGGTAATGATGATGGCAAACTGGCCTCCAAGTACATCGAATTTGCTATATTCAATGTGTTGTCCAAATTCAAAATGGTAATTTATATAGAAAGTAAATCTAGATTATGAGCTTCATAAATTAGTTCTTTTCCCCCCTTTCTCTGTTATTTAACCCATCAGATGAAGGCTTGTTTCTTCATACAGTAGTCAGAATGATTTGTTTAAAATATGGTGTCCTGGGGCTGATGAGATGGCTCAGCAGTTAGGAGCTCTATCTGCTCTTGCAAAGGACCTAGGTTCAATTCCCAGCACCTACATGGCAGCTAACAGACATCTGTAGCTCTAGTTCCAGGATATCTGACCCCCTCTTGTGGCCTCCATAGGTACCAGACATGCAAGTGATACATACACATACATGCAGGCAAAACACCCACACACATAAGAAATAAATAAATAAATATTTTTAAAGGTGGGGAGGGGGAGGTTCCTATGGAGATCGCCCTGTAGATAAAAGAAAAGTTGTTCTGTAAGCATGAAGGCCTGAGTTCAAGTCCTTAGCACCCATATAAAAAGTTGGACATGGCTGTGTACAGCTATAATCCCAGTGTTGAGGAATAAAGAGATCACTGATTAGCCAGCCTACTCCAAATGGTGAGCTTCTGGTTCAGTGAGGGATCATCTCAAGGCAGTAGAATGGAGAGTAATAGAAGAAAGTGCTGCCCCCAGTGCAGCTCTGGCCTCCACATACATGTGCATTCACATGCATGCATCCCATTAAATAGATAGATAGATAGATAGATAGATAGATAGATAGATAGATAGATA